>JAOYFF010000257.1:0-15193 GCA_025773925.1 Cryptomyrus ogoouensis
TTACTGTTACTGTCTATCATTGTCTAAATGTATTTTTGCTGTCTAAATATATGTATTCAGCTAGTGTAAACATGCACTATGCCACCACAGCAAATGCGAGGCTGAGACTGAAGTGTTACCCTTTGTTTCCGCTGAGAGACGTGCTGCGTGACTAATTTCCCCGGGCGTACAAGTTATCTTAGGTCGGCGTTCATGGTTTGACTTCTGAGATTCAGATCGAGTTCTAGGTAAATTTTTTTTCCAACTGGTTGGTTCGACTTTTAAGAAATTCGAGTTCTAATGAGTTCGAGAACTGAGGTACCACTGTATGTATTTGTGGTGAGGCATGAAAATCTCTTAAAAATATTAATACATGAATTATTGAAGCTCCATATTAATCATTAAAGAACGTACATGTATCTAGTCTTGTATACATTAAAGAACTGAGCATCCCAGTGTCAGTACAGATTTGCATAAAGACATGACCTGAAGCCCTCAGTCTACTCTGTTAAAAAGCACAAGCAGGCATTGCTGACCATTCTACTTTTTCCCCCTCGCTGCTTTAGTTCCTAATCTTCCCTAGTGTGTCTTCCATGTTACCTGGACTGCTGTATAGGTCAGTCAGCTGAGTGTGTGTCTCAGATACTGTTGCCTTGTGTTGTGGGTTTGAGGCTGGCTTAAGACCAGTATCACCTGTATCGTTTTCTGGATTTTTGCCCTCTAATGTTTATTATTTTGTGTTTTCTCATTCTATAGTTTCCCTGGGCTTATTGTGATTATTTCTGTGTATTATTGTATTATTTCCTGGTGGTGTTTCCTCTAGTGTTTGCTATAGATTTGTAGTCTTTAGTGTTTATTAATTGTCTGAGTTCTGTCTTGCCATGTAATTTGGTCCTTATTAGCTGTTCCTGGTTCTGCTGTCTGTGTTGCCCTGCTTCATGGTTGTGTTTCCCTTGTGGTTTTTGTAGCTTGTTCTGGTATGAAGTTCTGTTATAGTTTTCTGACCCCTTTGAAGTCCGTTCTGTGATTCCCAGTGTTCTGCACTTCCTTTAAATAAAACCCCTTTTTGTTTTAGAGCCACAAGTGGATCATCACATCTTTTCCTGCCTGCACCATGCTATGCCACCATAACACACGGGATGTTGCTAAATATACGTCAGAGGTTTCACCACTGTGCTTAATCAATAAATAATTGTAGCACCGGCGGAGCGCATGTCCCAGCATGCCCCGCATGCAATTGTAAATAGCCTTTGTTGTATTGTTGTTATTGTCAATGTTAATGGTTGCATTTCCCTATTGTCACGTGTGTGTTTGCTCGTGTGTTTGCCTGTGTGTTTGGCCGTGTCTTGTGTGTACTCTGCTTGATCCACGCATGTATTAAGGTTGCATAAATCTCCCACCGTGTGCACACCTAACAGTTCGGCGTCTGACAACCTTGTGTTTCTGCTCTGTGTAATTGGTTCAGTGCTCGTTGGGTGCCTGTTATAGTCCTGTTAAAGACTTAAAGACTGCAATTAAAGAGCACATTTTCCCTGGCATGCAAGTCTCTTCATCATTCTCTTCTTCTGCGATGCCTCGGTCTGCCCGGTGCCTCAGAACGTAGGCGAAGTGACATCTGGAAATACTTTGGCTTCATGGCAAATGAACGTGAACCACTGGACAATACAATGGAGACAAATGCCACAAATTTAGCTATGCATTTAAAGGACCGTCACATACCATGGTAAAGTTAGTTTTATATTCAATATTTGATATATTCAACATATTCAAAAAATGTATTTCACACTTGCACTGAGTGACTTAAGTTAAACCAACTGTGACTAATATCCCTGATGTCACAAGGCTTCTTATGGTAAAACACCTGCTTTTCATATTCTAATTAATTTTTTATTTGTTATGTGGCAAACCATGGTTTGCTTTGAGTGTGATTTGTTTAAATGGTTTGTGTTGTGGATAGTTAATCATTCATCTTATTAAGGGTTTATCATGTGGGCAGTGGTGGCTTGATGGTTAGGGACGCACACTTATAATTGAAAGACTGCAGGTTTGGATCCCCCACCAGCAAGGTACCGCCCCCAAGCACTGCTCCCCAGGCACTGAATTAGCTGCCCCCTGATATGTCGCATTGTCACATATGGGTTAAATGCATTGAATGCATTTTGTTGTTGTGCACTGTGTTTCAACAATGACAATTAATCTCTAAAACTCTAAATTCTTCTAAATTAGGGGCAGCAAGTAGCTCAGTGGGCTAATCCTTTGTGCCTGTGATGAGAAGGTCATCAGTTCCAACCCATCCTTCATGGGTTCTTGAGCAAGGCCCTTAACCCCCAGCTCCCTGGGCACCACAGTGGGTGGCTATCCTTTATGGCCAGCTTGCTCTCACCTACAGAGAGTAAGCTGGGTGAGGCATAAAGAGAATTTTCCCACAGAGATCAATTAAGTATCTATTCTTATTATTTATTTTTATTAGATATGGATATCAGAGTAGCATTAGAATTATAACACACATTTAAGAAAGTCTTAAAAACTAAATAGCTGTCAAAACTTGAAGAGTGCTGAGCCACTGCATTTGAATGCACCACCACCTTAGCGTATAGGTAGCACACTGCACATGGATACTGGACTTTCTGAGCAACGGGCCCCAGAACGTCAGGATGGGAGATGTCACATAATCCTCTCTCATCTTGAACACTGGTACACCATAGGGATGTGTCCTCATCCCCCTCCTCTACTCCCTCTTCAATAATGATGTAATTTCCTGGAATCTGGAAGGTGATGGGTGTCAGGCTGGGGATGGATACATTGGGGTGATTTACAGTTCAGTGTCAGGCAACTGGGATGAAGATCAGATAAAGTCTGAGGTCATGGTTTTCAAATGGAAAAGTTGGGACTGCCTTCTTCAAGTTGGGGATGTTACTGACTCAAATGGAGGAGTTTAAGTTTGTTGGGATCTGTTTCACAAGGGAGGGAACAAGGGAGCGGGAGATCGACAGGCAGATTGGTGAAGTGGCAGCAGTTATACAGGCATTGTACCCATTTCTCATGGTAAAGAGAACGCTGAGCCAGAAGCTATCAATTTACCACTTTTCTACCCTCACCTATGGTCATGAGCTTTCATAGTGACCAAAACAATGAGATTATTGATACAAGGGAACTGAATTGAAAGGAGCCAGTTGAGATGATCCAGGCGTCTATCTAGGATGTGTTCTGGATGCCTCCCTGGAGAAGTGTTTCGGGCATGTTGAAACGGGAGAAGGCCCCGGGCCAGACCCAGGGCATGCTGGAGAAATTATATGTCTCAGCTAGCTTGGGAACTCCTTGATATCCCCCCAGAGGAAATAGAGGAGGTGACTGGGGAAAGGGAGGTCCTGGCGTCCCTGCTATCCCTGCAACCTGGCCCTGGATAAGCAGCATGGTGCTGAGGCAGGACACAGCAGGCAGGACGAACAGGGAGAACAGGAGACAAGGAAAGTGCTTGGTAAGGCTCATTCAGAAAATGGCAACAATACTTCGCGAGTAATGTCGTGACAGCCAATCTTAAGTAACGAGGTGATCAGCTGGCGATCACCTGCTGGTGTTCGGCCCCGCCCGCTTGGGCGTGACACAGAGGATGATTCTACCCCAGGTTTCAGAAGAGAAGAAAACGAGAAAAGTACTGATTTTGAGTCTATGAGTAAACATTCAGTGTGTTACATCACTGCTGTCAAGTAACTTGCCTAAATAATAGAGAGAATACTACAAAGTTTTATGGAGCTAATTTTGCAGACCCAGATGATGCCTAAGACTAGACATAAGGCATCAGAAAGCAACTGCGCTTTAATCGTATACCAAATGCACTACCAAAGAACTTTCTGTGAATCTTTTTTTAATCATTTTAATTTAATTCACAGGATGTTTTGCTGTCTTGCTCACTTGACAAAAATGAATGAAGAATAAATGAGATTCCTGTGGAATCCTTTTGCTACATTGAAAGCGATTGCAAATGGGACTTGTTTGCTACTGGAAAGAGAATTTATTGAGGTATCATTGTACTTCTCTTGGTATGCTGATGAAGCACTGGATTTCAGAAATGGAGGCGGCAAGGGTACGTGCTTCATATGCTGATGAAAAAGCTAAATTGAAATTTGAGAAGGCTAAGTTTGAGGTTGAGGTAGAGGTAATGAGTATTAAACATAAAGTTAATGCAGCTATTGCGCAGGCAAGTCTTAGAAATGGCTGAAGAAATGGTGGTATTAAATGTAGTCTGCAAATCAGCATCAGAGGAATACAAGTGGAAATGAACTAGTGAATATGTTAAATTCCAGCTCAGTCTAAAAACATCTTCCAGCTAATCGTTACCTGTTTTTTCCATCACGCAAGCATAAGATGATGCCTGTTTCAGAACATGGCAGAATCCTGTCGAGCACAGTTCACAGCCCCACATTAACAAAAATCCAGCATGTGTTAGCGATGCAGCCGATGACACATTTTTACATACAGCATGCTTACCCGCTTCCAGCAAAATCAATGTGAAGACTGAAGGGTATTGTAAGGACTTTGTAATGGCTAACCCAATCATTAATATATCCACCCTATTTTCTTCGATCCACTGTAGCAGTCAGCAACCCAAGGCCTGCATGGTCTAGCACAGTACCTGGCTCGTCGTGGCCTGGTAGGTTCTAGCCCATATCAGTTTGATGACAAGCTTGGAAATTATCGTGCCTGGCAGTCATCATCTATCAATGCCACTAGAGGTTTAGGCCTTACTACTACAGAGCAAATGGATCTGCTGACATTATGGCTTGGTAACGAATCAAGCGAATGTGGTCAGTGCCTGTAAATAATCCAGCTGCAGCACTGGTGAAAGCTTTGAAAAGACTACAATAGTAATAATAACTGATACTTCATTGATCCCCATGGGGAATCTTTATGCCTCCCTCAACTTGCTCTCTGTAGAGTAAGCTGTCTGTGAAGGGCTGCCACCCATAGCAGTGCCCAGGGAGCTGGGGGTTAAGGGTCTTGCTGAAGGACCCACAGATGTGCTGGGTTTGAACTGGTGAAATTGTGATTACAGGCACACAGGCTTAGCCCATTGAGCCACATGTTGCCCCTTACAAGAATGTTATGCAGCTCCAGATGTAATAGAGAAACCTCTATTTCAATGGGAAGATAATTTTCCAAAGATCTACGTGCAGCTTGCTGATGGAGATCCAGTGTGCTAAGGAGGACGGTCACCTTGTAGGACGCGTCCTGTAACATAGGCCCCATTGTTGACAAACTCCCATATGTACTCTACAGGAAGAAAATGGTGGTCGCTTTCCTCCATTTGATTACTTTCTCAGGTTTGTATATAAAGAAGAAGAATGATCCAAGTTTGCCCTTTCAAGCAGCAGCACATTTGTGAAACCTGAGAGGCCCCACTTGAAAGGTTATAGCTCTACGAATCCTATCTCTGTCCACAAAACCAACATTTCCTCAGCAAGTTCAAATATTGATGATGGGAGTAAGCACCTTCCAGTACATAACAAACCACATCCTTTGAAGAAATGCAGGATGTTCAGAAACAAAACACTAAACAAAAGAAAGGCCATGCTCAAGGAGAAGGGAATTTGCTTCAGATGTTATACTTCAACAACACACTTAGCCAAAGACTGCAAGGTTGTATTGAAGTGTGCAGAATGCAACAATGTTTATCACGACACAGCCATGCAACCAAACCAAGCACCCAAAGTCGCTAAGCTTCCTTCAACGCTGTCAAAAAATGGCAGGGAAGGAGAAGAACATGTTGAGTAGGCTATTGTCAGCAGTGTTAATTTTGGCAGCAAATTTTCATTTAATTTTAGTCATAGTCTTTTGACTAAAATGTAATTTAATTTCAGTTATAATTTAGTCATCTAAATTATTTTAATTTTAGTTTAGTTGGCTAAATATTATAAGATTACAGTCGACTAAAACTACAGTTGATTTAGTCGACTAAAATTAAAAGTGCAAAGTGTAATGTTTAAAGTTTCCATTTGATTTCTGAAAGTCATTATGTTCACCAAGATGAAATGAAACCAATGTCAAGGAATTGCAGTACACAAAGACATAGATTTCACTCTTATTTGAAACACAAACATATGTTTTTTTACCCGTAAAGTAAGTACTGTAAAATCAGTAGTGTCATTAGTGCAAAAAATAAAATCACTTTGAATAAAAAGTGCATAGGCTATAATGCCACCAGGCCTGCTCTTTCTGAATATTAAAATAGAAATATTAAAATAAATATTTGTAGACGTAGTTTACTGGTGATTTCATGTTCATTGAAGTTTCTGCTTGTTAGGCTCCGCTGTCAATGAACAGGCGAACCCCGTAATGCAGGAGACTGCGGGTTTATTTGAAGAGCCAGGTGCAAACAATGCCAGAAGGAAGATCCAAAAGAAGAGTCGGGGCACAGGCAGAAGTTGGTCACCGGAAGAGTCAGTCCTACACGGAGAGACGAGACAGGGAAATGACGAGGGAGAAGGAGCAGGATCGTCAGGGCAGCCGGGCAGGACGGAGCAGAAGGGCAGGTCAGATGAGATCGGGCAGGTTGGAGAGGAGCGAGAAGCAGGCAGGGTAGTTGACACAGCAGGGCAGGACACGGCAGGCAGGACAAGCGGGGAAGACAGGAGACAGGCAAAATGCTTAGCAAGGCACATCCGAAAATGGCAACAATACTTCGCAACTTCAGGGAAGTTGCGATCGCCTTAAGTAATAGACTAATTAAGTGCCGATTGTCTGCCGTTGTGCTGCCCTGCCCCTGTGGGCGTGACACTGCTTTTTAACAACTGTATAAAGTAATGTTATTTGTTATATAAATCAACCCAGGGGAAACAAAAAATGTATGTTTTCAGAGTTGCCAAATCTCAAGAATCTGGCATGACACTCATGCTTTCAGACTCACGCAGGAAATCTTATGGCAAATCTATATTATACCATTATAAACCTAAAATTAGTTACGTCAAAAGTGTATTTACATGGTTAAATAAAAAAGCAGACTATTTACAAGGTAAGAACTGTTACATATGTGTGCAGGCATCTCGAATTGAAAATCTCACTCCAGCTAGCTGGCCGAAGTTGGCAACCCTGCGTTTTATTTGAAAAGCAAAATGCACAGTTTTTGCCTGAAACGGCTTGTCATTCTGTTTGCATTGTTACTCAGAGAAATATAAAACGAATATGAGAAAAACACAACATGTCACGTTTTATATCTTTTCAAAATAATAAGACTGCCCATATCCTATTCTAATAGCGATTAAAGTGATAGGTGTCAGAGTCCGCGTCGGGCGAGCGGAGAATACTATAACACAGGGGTTTATTCAGGGCAGACAGCAACGAACATTACCAATGACAGATCTAGGGAAACTCACACAGACGTGGACTAAATACACAAGACAGGTTGAACTGAACAAGCAACAGGTGATTACAATTGGGGTAGTACACGTAGGTAATGAGGGGCGTGGCACACACGAGGATTGTACGAGCCGGGCGTGACAGAACCCCCCTCCCCAAAGGCACGCACACCGGGTGCGCCCCAGGGGAGGGGACGGACGAGACGAGACTGGGGAAACAGGACCTGGAAGACAAAACCGGGAACAAGACAGAAACACAGAACAGGCACAAGGGCAAAAGCCACGACAGGACCTGACACAGAACAGGGAACGCAGACAAACAGACCAGGAAGGGAGAAACAGAGGGCACAGAGACCAGAGGAACAAAAGGACCAAGAGGGAACGGAGTCACGACAGGGGGACGAGGAGCAGAGACAGGAGGGACAAAGGGACGAGGAGCAGACAAGGGAGGCCAGACAGGAACGGATGGGGGACAAAGGGGAACCCGAGGGAGCCAAGGCAGGCGACGGGCAGCGGCCAGAGGGGCCGCAGGTGACAGGGAGGCAGGAGCAGGAGGGGACCACACAGGGGGCAAGGAGACAGGCCGAGAGACAGACGAAGGGGACAAGGAGGGAGTCGGAGGGGGCACCAGTGAAGGCAAGGAGGAGGGGGAAGCTGGAGCAGGCGACGGGGCACCCCGAGCCGGGGAAGGCGCCGCCCGACGATGCGCCGGAGCAGGGGGACCCGCAGGCGACCGACAAGGAGTCGGAGGTGGGACCGAGGCCAAGCGACAAGGTGTCGGAGGGTGGACCCGCAGTCGACAGCCAACCCGGAGCCGCAGGACCCGCAGGCGCACCCCGAGCCCCAGCCAAGGCAACCGAGGGCGAGCCAGGGGGCAGGGCAGGCGGGGCCCCGGCCCTGCGCTTGTGTCCCCTCCCCTTTCGGGACACGGAAAGGCGGAGTCTTGGCAAAGGAGTCCTAAGGGAGGTTCCCGAGGGGTCCCACTCGAGCTCCTCCTCCTCCAAGGAGGAAGGAGCGGTGGTTGGACTGTCTGGGATCTCCTTGGGGACTGGGACCAGGGCTCGGGGGACTGGAGCAGGGACCGGGACAGGCAGATACTGGGCCGGGGCATCACGCACAGGCAAAGCCAGAGCAGGAGCCACGGGAGCAGCAGCGGGTGAAGGCTCGGGCAGAGCAGGAGGCGGAGGCGTGGCGGCAGGCGGTGCAGCCGGAGCCGTGGGCGTGGCGGCAGGCGGTGCAGCCGGAGAGACAGGTTGGATGGGCAAGACGGGCAAGCCGGGCTGGACAGGCAAGACGGGCAAGCTGGGCTGGACAGCGGGCGCTGCAGCAGCGGCAGGCGAGGGCGCAGCAGCAGGAGCCGCCGATTCATGGCCAGCCGGGGCGCCGTAGCAAGTACCACCAACTCATGGCCAGCAGGGAGAGCCACAGCAAGAACCTCGGGTGCAGCCTGAGGTGGGGCCGGTGCAGGATCCCCAGGCATAGCTGCAGGCAGAGGCGGGGCCGGGACCTTGGGCGGAGGTGACGCCGGGACCTCGGGCGCGGGCGAAGCGGGCAGGACCTCAGGCGAGGGCGGTACAGCAGGCACCGCCGACTCTCGACCAGCAGGGGGCGCCTCAGCAGGCACCGCGGGCGCGTGGCCAGCAGGGGGCGCCTCCGAGACGGACAGGACGGGCAGGAAGGGCAGGAAGGGCAAGGCAGACAGGAATGGCGAGACGGGCGTAGAGGTGGCATCCGGCGGTGCTGCTGGCAGACAAGGAATAGGTGCCAGGGTTGGCGCCAGGCGAGCAGGTGCTGCCCCTTTAAGGGCCTTGGGGATCCGGGGAATTGCGTCCCAGACGGCCCTAGCCCCCATATTGAACAGGCGCGACACCCGGTAATGGTATGCTACCAGTGGTGGCAGCTCTGTGTCTATACTGCGGGTGTTGCGTACCTGAGGGGGCGTTAGGGCGGTGAAGTCCAGGGTGTGATACCTGGGTCTCTCTAGGGAGAGAGACTCAGCCTTGGTGAGGGTGAACAGCGGAGCCAGAGAGGGAGTGATCCTCCCGAGATGGATAGTCCGCACCTCTTCGGGAATACTCTCCAGCGGCTCTTGTTGTTGCTGCTGCTGCTGCTTTTTCCGCTTCTTTCTCCCTTTACGGCCAGCGTGGAGCGGCAGAGCAAGCTCTGCCTCGGTGAGGACGGGCGCCTGGTCGACCGTCTCTTTGCTGGGCAGGGCGGTCAGCTGAGCCCGTCGCTCTCTTACCCGCTCTACAAGCCGTCTGAGCTTTTCACGTACATTTCGCTTCCGGAAGCGGGTTCCTTTTGCAGGAGGTCCGCGCTCCGGCTGGCTAGCTCCAGGGCTTCGGGGTCCTCTTGAACCTCGGGCTGGTACATAACGTCTTGCAGCAGACTGAGACGCTGGTGCTCAGTCTGCTGCGCTGTGTTTTCCGGGAGATCTGTCATTCTGTCAGAGTCCGCGTCGGGCGAGTGGAGAATCAGGCGAGAGAGCCGTGAATATTATAACACGGGGGTATATTCAGGGCAGACAGCAACGAACAGTAAACATCACCAATGACAGATCTAGGGAAATTCACGCAGACGCGGACTAAATACACAAGACAGGTTGAACTGAACAAGCAACAGGTGATTACAATCGGGGTGGTACATGTAGGTAATGAGGGGCGTGGCACACACGAGGATCGTACGAGCCGGGCGTGACAATAGGTTTGTATGTATGCATATTAAAACTAGACTTTAATTTTATTACCAGTGTGGGATTATCAAAACCAATACTTAAATTCATGAACACTAAAATATATGACATAAACACGACTGTATTAGGGTTTTACGGCTTAAGTTAAGCACATATGTGTTCTATCGGTTCTTTGTCACATAATAAATATTGTCAAAAAGTTTTTGAATTGTACTGAATTAATTTGTTTTGATAGTCAGGTATTGATTCAATGCAATATTGATACAACTAATAGGCTACTTAAATATATATCACACTAAATAGTTAGACATTATGATCTTCTGGACCTTTGCTTAAAGAAATTTTCTCTAACTGGACCTCTTTAAATTTTAGTTCAATACCCCTGCCTTACACAAACTACATTAGTCTCAGGCAAACATTTTTGTCTCGTTTTCATTCGTTGAAGAAATTGTCAATACATTTTGTCATAGTCTTAGGCCTCGCAAAATCAAACTTATCTTCTCGTTTTAGTCTGAAAATAAAGGTTGTTGATGATAACTATGATGAAAATTTTTCATCAACAAAATTAGCACTGCTTATCAGCTCCAGTTGCACACAAGTATGTCGTCCAGGACAGGTGAGCCAATCATATTTGAAGATATGTCTGTGTATGGAAAAGCCATCAGAACATACAGTCATTCCCTAGCCAGATGACAGATCCTTGAACTGTTTGATGTGATGAGTAAGCCAACATTGTATTGCCTCAGAATATGTTCTGGCTTTTTTTGAAACATGCAGCAGGAAAGCTGAAGGGTTCCAAATCCAATCTCTGGATGGCTGAGTTGAAATATCTCTCCTGCAGTTAATTGAATGCAATGAGATATTACTGATTTATTTCTGAGATTCCAATACCAAGTGCAGCTATTCGTTATCCACATCTGCAGAAGACTGCTGAGCATATTCCGGAACTTGACCCTAATGCAGAGATACTTTTGCTGCGCGACACAGACATCATTAGGGCACATAAGCTCAGGGAGCAAATCAATGGGCCACACGACGCCCCCTTCACCCAACACTTAGACTTAGGATGCGTAGTAGTCAGGGAAGTGTGTTTGGGGAATGTGCACAAGCTAATGACAAGCACATTCAAGATCAATATGGTGAAGAATGGTCATCCCTCATTGTCCATGTTAAACAAATGCAGGATGAGGTTCACGGGCCTGGCTGGCTGACAGAGAAGACGCTGGGGAAAACAGTGTTTAATAGAACGGAGTCAGACAATAAGCCAGCTCCATCAGTTGAGGATATTGTCTTTCTAAAGACAATGGACAGGGAGGTCTACAGAGATGACACTAATAAGTGGGTTGCTCTGCTTCCTTTTTGGGAACCAAGACAACACTTACCCAACAATTGGGACCAGGTGCTCAATTGCTTCATGTCACTTCAGCAGACCCTGAAAATAAAACCTGAGATGCAAGAATAATACATCGCTTTTATGCAGAAGATCCTTAAAAACGACCATGCTAAGGTAGCAACACCATTGGGAGAAAATGAAGAGTGCTGGTACTTATCTACATTTGGAGTTTACCATCCTTAGAAGCCCAATCAGATAAGGGCTGTCTTTGATTCTAGAGCCCAATATTTTGAGTACTGGATGATGGTCCATGTTTTTGGAAATAGTCCATCTCCTGCTGTGGCAATTTATGGGCTTAGGAAGGCCATCAAAGAGGGTGAACAAAAACATGGAACTGACACTGTCAGACCACTCCCTGAAGAGAAAGTAGGCAAGTGGGAAATCTGGAGAGACCCATTAGAAGACTTGTCAGAGTTGTACATGTATATTCTGTGACGCATCTACAAAACCTCTAGGTAGGGTTGGCAATTGTTTGAATTTTATTGATTCCGATTCTGGCTCTGCTTATTGATACTGGTTCTTATCAGTTCCCCATTTCAATTCCATAAATGTAAAAAAAAACAATGACGACAAATGTTTAGATAACAAGAAATATCTTTATTCTGAACATTCAGAATGTCCCAGCAGCAATGGGAGTAAAATGTTAACTAAAGTGCATTCAGTGCAGTGCACCAACCTGCAACCAAACCAAACCAAATGTGACTCTGATACTCCTCGATTCTTTCATTGGTCATCTTTCCCTTTAATGCCAACAAGTATGGTGTGTCTCGGCTAGTTGTCCGTGCTTGCGCGGTGTTAGTACTACCGCTGGCTGAAGATGGTTCATAAATAGCCACTCTTGCTTGTGAAATATGCAATGAGGAAATGTGTATACTGATTATTTTAATAATTTCATATGAACGTGAACATTTGTGTTTGTTGAACACAGGAGTATTTTAAAGAAGACACATTAAGGTTTGTAATGATATTTCTATTAGGTCAGTCTGATTTATTTAGGTTGTTGTCACACACTTCAGAAACTCTGTCTTGAGAGAAAAAAATAAAGGAGCATGTTGTGATTAGTATGCATTTTATGAAAATGCCAATTAATTGTATTATTTGGGAGATAACGCATTTTAAAGGAGGCATTTTATGGTTTCTGATTATGTATTTTTCAGCATATGCAACAACCACTGATAGAGATAACAGGTGAGTTTCTCAAAGCCTTCTTAAAGCTATCTTTCTTTTAGAAAGAAACATAGAACTTACAAACGACGTAGAGTTAAGAAGGCTTCGGGAAACTCAGCCAAAGATGTTAGCTTCACGCATTTAAAAAGGTTCCGGTGCATTAGCTGGGGGATAACTGGGCCTTTGCCAAAACAGCATTGATTTAGGACAAGTAATGTCAGCAGTCTAGTAAATTAAGAATAGACTTCATGTGTGTCAGTTGTTCTCATTTTCTTTAATAAAGTGAAACTACACTTTTGACCATTTACTGTCTATCTTTCACACTGTTGTCATTAATCTTAGCTTGTTGCATGTTGATACGTGGTGTACTTGTAACCCAGCTGAACTTAGCTTTACTTGGTTAATTTATTTGGAAGTTCTGGGCCCTTTAAGAGTTACGACAGTACCAAAAACGGTGTCGGTGGCTGGTTACCATAGTGCTCTTAGTGGGGAATTCACGGGCTTTTCATATATATATACCTGCAACAGAGGCAGTGTGTGTGTGCGCTCTGTCTGCGTGCTCTGCTCCTCACCTGTCGCATTTTCAGTGACAATATATTTTCCTGCTAGCAAAAGAAGAGGATTCTCTTGGCCATTGTCAGTTGGGGTCTTGGACCATTCCAAGGCAAAACATACATTTCTCTCCCGCTTCTTCCCATTTCATATGAGGTAATCTGCAACTCACAGTTTAAATTTTTTTTTTTGCTGGCCAGCTTCCTGCACAATTTTTTTTTTGTTGAAGGACAATTCTTGAAAGGAATTATATATTTTTTTACATTCTCTATTCTCTGGGCAGGTCACTAACTGCTCTTTACAAGGTTAACTGAGGTGAATGACTCATTTGTTTTCATGTCTACCAATGTTTATTTTACATATGTGCAAATTCCAAATTGTAATTTAAACCTTTTTTTTGTTTGTAATTGTATCCAAGCATATTACTTTACAGGTAAAACAAGTGCTATTTCGAGTGTTATTTTATTTTATTTTTTTTTTGTTTTGTTGTTACCTTTTATAGTGAGAAAGAAGATGCATTTCAGTCCAGAATCTATTTGTTTCTTCTAATAAATCTGGAACTGGTAGTAAACTGCTATCGCGACCCTGAATTAACTTTGTTAAATGGTTACATACTCACCTAAAATAGGCCCTGGAAGATAGCCACTCAGATATGTGGCGTTTAAGAATTGAAATTCAAAATTATATATATAAAATGGGTACCTGGTACCGTGTATTTTTTTTTATTGGTTCTAACTTGGAACCTACTTTCCCAACCCTAGCTATAGGTGCTGTAGCTTACATAAAAGTTGTAAAGGAAGATTGAAAAATAGAAATAGGATTTATAATGGGAAAGGCTAAATTAACATCCCAGCCTGAGCCTACAGTACTTCAGTTCAATTAAATTTTATTTGTGTAGAGCATTTTCACAACATTACATTGTCTCAAAGTGCTTTACATTATCCCTGCCCAAAGCCCCCAGTGAGTAAGTCAGAGACAAGGAAAAACTACCTAGAAAGAAGAAACCTTGGGAGGAATCAGATTCAGAGGGGGAGCCCATCCTCCAGGGTTAGGAATGGTAAGCTCCAACTGTACCAAGACTTGAGCTTTGCGCAGCTGTTTTAGCCATAGAAATGGCAGACTTTATCCAGGGTGAACTAGACTTGAAGCAAAGTAGTGCTCTGGTATATTCATAATGAGTCCAAGTGCTTTCACATCTACATTCACAGCAGGGTCCAGCACATCCATCAGTCTACGAAGCTGTAGTTGAGCACTATGTTAGCAAACAGGACAACCCTGCTGACCATTAACGAGAGGAGTACCTGGATCACGCCTGCCTGGCACAAACGACATGGTTCATTGGACCTTCCTTTCTGCGCAGACCACGTGTAAAGGAAATGGATACAGGGCAGACTGTTGTGATCGCGTCCGGAAAAGCAGGAGAAAGTAGACGGATTATCAGGAAATGGGGTTTATTACGGGGAAACCAGGGAAGCACAGGGCAGCGACGAACTAACATTAATGACGGATCTGGGGTTACAGACTCAGACGTGGGCTTAAATACACAGGATTAAACAAGCAAAACAGGAAACAGCTGGTTACAATCGGGGTAGTACACGTTGTTAATGAGGGGGTGTGGCACACACGAGGATCGTACGAGCAGGTCATGACAAAGACCTTTAATTTGATTGAGTCAGACATAGAAATACATCCACAGGTTAAAACCTACGCCACTCACAAAAAGTGTCAGGGTCAGCACCTGTCTTGTCCTGGCCATTGTGTCTGTTTCCCATTGTTTATTTTCTATATTAGTTTTCTTGTCCTAGGTTTTCCTTGTTTGTGTTATTTTCTTTTCCATTCTGGTTATGCGGTAATGTTCTATTCCTAGTGTTTAATTCCCGTTTCCTAGTTTTTGGTATTAAGGCCCCTAGTTGCCCCAGTTTTCTTAGTGTATTTAAGTGCCTGCTCTGCTCTGTCCTCCAGTGAGTCATTGTATTAGGTGTACAGTTGTGTTCAAAATAATAGCAGTCCAACATCACTAACCTGATCAATCACCGTTTTTGGTAGAAATTATATTTC
>JAOYFF010000258.1:0-15151 GCA_025773925.1 Cryptomyrus ogoouensis
TTGTCGGTGCGCAGAGGCAGCCCGTGTGCGCGCCAGGTGATGAGAGTGCCTGACGCAGTGTCCACTATCATCAGAGGACCTGACTTTCCAGAGGCGTGAAGGTTCAGAGGCTTCAAGGCTGAGGGAAAGTGAAGTGGTCAGTCTCTGTGACACCATAATATGCATTTTCATATGCACCTAGATATGATATTTCAGTTCCGTTTCTGACATACACATTCAATATTTCAGTTGATCGGAGGGTATTTGTATAAGAAATAAAACTCTGTATTAATCTGGATAAATTGGAACATTTACTGAAATGTGTGGTTGCCATTCTAGAGTTATGTTATAAATTTTACCACATTCAAAATGACCCTTGTAAGGGAGCAGCAGGAGTTACCAGTAGAAATGATACGAAATTTCATGTATTGTAGGAATCTACATTCTCGTAAGAACTGCTTTTTCTATTTGTGGAAATGCAGGTCAGAAATATAAATATATGTTCCAGACGAAAACTGGACTCTTACTGGGCACAGCTTTCCCCAGATACTCGAACCACTGCCGCAGGGTGGAGTCTCCCATCATGTGTATCTGCTTGCCTGTGAGGCAGCGAATCACATCTGATTTGGAGAAGGTCCGCGTGCGACACACCAATGACGTCCAGTGGTCCTTGAAGAAGAACCCTGAAGGTACTGGTGTGTTCAGACCTGACACACATTTTTTGGTTTCACCTGTGACAGAAAGACAGAAAATGGACGCTGAGGAACATTTTTGTACCATTGAGATGAATTAATGTCATTTGTACCTTGGGGTACAAACCTGTACCAGTGCTGTACACTTTTTTCTGACGATGCCTTTTTTGAGTCTGTCTTGGATTGTAGTTTGTCTCACTTCTCCTCACCAGACATAAACGGCCCGGCCAAAAAAAAAAGTCGCCATTTGAATTTATATCAGCATATACCTAACAGCCAATGGCTGGACCATTATTACAGCTCAGCAAAGTTATGCAGCAATAAAGTCGGCTGAGTACCTGAATCTACTGAATGGCCAGGTTACACCTCCATCCATCATAAATTGATTTTTTTATTACCTATTGGCATGGACATATTCCAGGACAAGAATGCCAAGTTTCATTGGGTTTGAATTGTCAAAGAGTGGTTCAGGGAGTATGAGGAATCATTTTCACGCATGACTTGGTCACCACAGAATTGTGACCTTAACCTCATTGAGGGTCTTTAGCATGTGCTGAAGGAGACTTTATGGAGTGGTTCAATACAGGATCTTGGTGAGAAATGAATGCAAATCTGGATGAAAATAAAGGGCGAGATGTTGCATAAGCTTGTGGAAACAATGCCATAACAAATATACGCCATGATCAAAGCTAAAGGTGGTTCAATGAAAAATTCAAATGGCAACTTTTTTTTTGGCCAGGCAGTGTATTTGCCAAGGGAGGCTCTACCAGGAGATCCAGACTGTCACGTTGCGGTACGAAGGCGAGCAGGGAAGCAGGGAAACGGAGCCAGGAGGTCGAAATAACGGGGTTTTAATCGGGGAAACAGGACTGGGGGAAGCACACCGACGACCTTCACATAACATCGCAATGACAAATCTGGGGTACACTGACTGAGACTAGGACTAAATACATGAGACTAGGCAAACGTAACAGGCAACAGGTGAGAACAATCAGGTTTCGACAGGAGGTAATGAGGGGGCGTGGCACACACGAGGAACGTTCGGAGCTGAACGTGACACAGACAACATACAGAACTGTGGAAAAGTCCTAGGCAGGTAAAGGAAATGTTTAAAACTATTTATCTGTGTAGTATGTATATAATTGCTCAGACAAAAAAGCACAATTTAATATTAGAACATATGCTGATTATGAGCAACACAATAAAAACTCTCTCATGTTGTTCAAAAGGTTAGTGATATCTTGCTGGATGGCTAGATGAATATCATTTTGGTTCCTAAACCTCTCCTCAGGGGCACCTCAGCCGTTTAATGTATTTGTTAAATTTCACCACAAGCTCATTAAATTCATTAATTGAGTTAGTTTTAAAAAATCACTGAGGCATAGATTAGCCATATTTTAAGAGTGTAAGACTGCAAGATTTCCTTTATTGTCATTTTAACATACACTTTAGTATGATTAAGAATGAAATATCGTTCCTCCTTGACCAACAGCATAAATAGATACATTAATATAAAAAATTTAGGGAGCATTAAAAACATCATGCACAATACACACAACACACATACAGCCTGTATCCATGGTGATCCATGGTGCATTTGGAGGGAGTAGCAGCATGAAAAAAATCATTTTCAGTAACAAATCTTTTATAGTGTGTTGAAGGATGTAGCAGCTAGTGGTCTACTCAAAGAATACAAGGGTATATTGGATGGTTGCTGCAAATACTGAGGTGACTTTAGGAGAGGTTTGGAAATGATTAAGGGCTAACACACTTTGACATACGTAATATCACAGTTTTATATCAAAATGAAAACCATTTAAACAATTTTCTGTGACTACCTAAGACAGGGATCGGCAACCTTTTTAAAGCAAAGAGCCATTTAATCCTAAATGTTTTACCCTAGATTTACGAAAAGCTGCAATGGGTAGAGAAGGGGGTTTGAGATACAATTTAAATGCGATATGCATTTTCAGCCATGGCCAAAAGTTTTGAGAATGACACAAATATTGATTTTCACAAAGTCTGCTGCCTATTTTTATGATGGCAATTTGCATATACTCCAGAATGTTATGAAGAGTGATCAGATGAAATCCCTTTTTGCCATGAAAATGAACTTAATCCTAAAAAAACATTTCCACTAGATTTCAGCCCTGCCACAAAAAGACCTGCTTACATCATGTCAGTGATTCTCTCATTAACACAGGTGAGAATGTTGACAAGGACAAGGTTGCAGATCACTGTCATGGTGATTGAGTTAAAATAGCAGACTGGATGCTTTAAAAGGATGGTGGTGCAGTTGTCATTGCTTTGCACAAAAAGGGTTTCACATACAAGGATATTGCTGCTAGTAAGATTGCACCTAAATCAACCATCTATCAGATCAAGAACTCCAACGAGAGAGGTCCAATAGTTGTGAAGAAGGCTTTAGGGCACCCAAGAAAGTCCAGCAAACACCAGGACCATCTTCTAAAGTTGATTCAGCTGCAGGATCAGGGCACCACAAAGGCACAACCTGCACAGGAATGGCAGCTGGCAGGTGTGAGTGCATCAGACTTTTGGAGGACAAAAGGGCAGCAAAGAAGCCACTTCTCTCCAAGAAAAACATCAGGGACAGACTAACATTCTGCTAAAGGTACAGGGATTGGACTGCTGAGGACTAGGGTAAAGTCATTTTCTCTGATGAGTCCCTTTTCTGATTGTTTGGGGCACCCAGAAAAAAGATTGTCCAGAGGAGAAAAGGTGAGCACTACCAGCACTGTTGGGATGTGTCATGCCAACAGTAAAGCATCCTGTGACCATGCATGTGTGAGGTTGCTTCTCAGGCAGGGGAGTGGGCTCACTCACAATTTTGCCTAAGAACACAGCCATGAATAAAGAATGGTACCAAAACATCCTCTGAGAACAACTTCTCCCAACCATCCAAGAGCAGTTTGGTGCCTTTTCCAGCATGATGGAGCACCGTGCCATAAGGCAAAAGTGATAATGAAGTCACTCAGGGAACAAAACATCAACATTTTGGGTCCATGACCAGGAAACTCCCCAGACCTTAACCTCATTGAGAACTTGTGGTCAATCCTCAAGAGGCGGGTGGACAAACAAAAACCCACAAACTCTGACAAACTCCAAGCATTGATTATGCAAGAATGGGCTGCCATCAGTCAGGATTTGGCCCAGAAATTTATTGACAGCATGTCAGGATGAATTGCAGAGGTCTTGAAAAAGAAGAGCCAACACTGCAAATATTGACTCTTTGCATAAACTTATTGCAATTGTCAGTAAAAGTCTTTGACACTTATGAAATGCTTGTAATTATACTTCAGTATACCATAGAAACACCAGACAAAAAGATCTACAAACACTGCAAACTTTGTGAAAACCAATACTTGTTTCATTCTCAAAACTTTTGACCACGACTGCATATATATTTAACACGAAAACAAAACTTCCAAGTACTTACAGAAAATAAAGAAAATCTGTCCTTTAAGAGTTATCAAAGCCAGTAATTTGTCATGGAGAGCTTTATCGGGAACATACCATCCCAGAAGGCTAATTTGTGTGATTTCCTTCACATATAACTCAGCACATGCCAAAGAAAATACAGATGCCAATTTTATATCATTGATCTGTTCATCTGTCACATTCTTGCCCATTTTAATGATTCTGTCATGAACAGTTTTTGCAGATAGTGGAGTGCCTTTAATTTTTTAAATAATATCTTCTTTTTTTAAAGTCAGAGTAGAGATTTTTGTCTAATTTATAAAATTAATACATTTAAAGAGCACATTTTTTACATATTCTCCATATTTTTTCATGAGAAACAGCATGGTCACATTATTTGAAGATTGTATCCAGCTGCTGAATACTGAAGTTGATTGTTGCATTTGTTCCTTTAATTCTATCACTGCTTTTTTCTTTCTTTTCCGAAAGAATATTTTTTTTGCAAATGTGTTGTGCTTTGTTAAAAAGTGATGTTCGAGATCTGATTTTTTTGTTATTGGATAACATTTCAATGCAAATTAGAAGACCCACTGAGTTTTGCATAAAAGCATAATTGTCTTGTCATTTGGCTTTAAATTCATGGTTTCCATGTTGTATTTTTTGCTGTTTTTCTTAGTTGCCATCTTGCCTTTTGAGGGGAGGGCATCACTTTTAAATCACTTGGACACATAACAGCTCAAAGGTGACGAATACTACAACACTGATTAGTTCTGTAGCGATAGTCTTCAGCCTCATCCCTCCTTTCGTTTGGCTCTGCAGTCGTCTGCTCTTCACTCTCCACTTCAGTACTGTAACTGTGCTGACTGAGCAGTGCAAATTGTACTCACCACTCCGAACTCAGCTGCCTATAATATGTAAATCTGAGAAAATATATTAATATTTAGAAAGACCTGGGAAGGCGAGATGACGATTTGCTACGAAAAAGTATATGAAAGAATTAGGAATCCCAATAAAAGTTGAAGCGTAAATCCAATCTCAGATACTGAGGAAAACTCCATGTCATTTTGTCATTTGACTGGATACGTAATCTTATCGAAGAGAATGACTTGGAGGTAGATGTAGATGATGCAGTTAAGATGTCACAGAGGTGCGCAGTGGACCATCACATATAGCTAGAGAAATATCTAAATGGAAAAATTATAATATTAACTTGTAAATAAACTATCTTTACAATATGTTAAGATATGAAAATATGAATGGGTGTATCGTTTTCAGAAGAGCTGCATGCAGCTCGTGAGCCACAGGTTGCTGAACCCTAGCCTAAGACTTTTGCACAATACTGTAGTTCTGTGGGTCTTTAATGAATACAAATCACTCCCCTGTACCAAAATCCTCAGAGGGGCCTTTCCCAGTCTTCCTGGTCAAAATATAACCTTTCAAGTCAATATGACTGGTGTATATCATTAAAACAGCTGAGAAACTTTGCCATGTTTAAGGTTTGTTTTTAAACTTTGTAACTAAAGAGGACGACAAACAAAAGAGCGGCTGGAGTCTTCTTGGGAAGCATTTAGCTTAACTTTGGATTTCCTTAGAATATTGCCCTTGTTTGCGGTTTGCCTCAGTTAAGGGATTTAGTTTAGTAATCATGGGTTGTCAGCACCCTACGTATTTATTCATTTGAACTTTTTTCAATATATCCTTATCAGTATCCTATTGTCTCACCAAAAATTAAAAACAGTATGATTCTCTCATTTTGCAAATTTCGAAGGACATGCAAAATTTGTGCTTCGGGGAGAGACTTTTGGTATGACCAAAATCACATACTTACACAATAGGTACTACATTTTGTTAGAAGCCTACTACTTGACCGTACAGTATGTCTGCATGAGAACAGTATGCATGCACTTGGACATACTGTGGTCACCGTCTTGCATATTACCTGACCTGGATGTTTTGCAATTACATAGCAAAAGTTAAAAACTGTTAAAACTATGAACAAAAATTAAGAAATATTCGCATCAACTTATGTAACTGAATAATATTCTCTACATAAATTTGTACAGAAATGCCACTTTCTCCACCATCTTTAGAAAAATTTCTGAGTAAGCAAAATTCCACTCCATTGGCCTTGTGGGACAGCATAGTGTTCATCAGGTGCACACTTCAGAATTTAAAAAAATGTAGCATGTCATCCAGGTACTGTTAGTGTGCTGAGGATTGAAACAAGCTGCTTATGTTGCATGCTATTTATTGATGAGGTTTTATAGAATAGAATAGAACAGAACAGAACAGAACAGAACAGGGATTGGTTTCCAGAGAGTGATCGATCTTAGCGAATAACGATCAAGATAACGAACAACGTAATTAAAAAATGAGTGAGGTCTGCGACTGTTTCTCAAAACCATTCGTTATTCCAGAATTGACAAACAAACTTTGAATAATACTTTGTAACTCCCTCCCCAGCCTCTGTGTGACAAAAGCACAGACTGTTGATTACAGGAACTTCGGTCCCATTTCAATGGTGAAATATGTTATTGGCTCCGGTTTCCCCCCACGGTCTAAAAGCGTGCAGGGTATGTTGATTGGCGAGTGTACACTGGCCTTGTAATTGTGCGTGTGGCTGTGTGAGTGTGTGTGCTCTGCGGTGTGTTACTGATTGGCCAGGGTTGGTTCCTGCCTGCGCTCCTTGTTCCCGGAATAGGCTCCAGTCCGCAACCCCGGTTGGGATTAAGTGGTTACGGTGATGGATGGATGGACATCAGACACATGCAATTGTAAAAAAATAAACAGAAAGTCAATAAATATAAACCAAAGCACCCAAAATAAAGAACAAAAAAAGATTAACTTATTTGTTGCAAATATAAAAATGGGCTTGAAATATGATATGCTGCTTCCATGTAAAAAAGAGCAATGGCAAGCAGGAAAAGGAAGTAACACTTCTCAAAAGAAACTTAAAAAAAAGATGGCCAAAAATATACTTTAGTGAAATAATTACTGCAATGTTGTGCAGCAACAACAAGAACAGCACAGCAGCATTCAGGGGGAAATCTTAGTATTAAGAGGATGCCTGCCGTCTCCCAATAATCAGCCACCAACAAATACGCCATCCCATCCTTTGCCGTCTGACACACTCCAGAGCTGGACCAGATATAAGCAACATGTGTAACTCCCAGGCCACTTGGTGACAATGTCTGTAAAATGTCCTTGATGGTGGCAAATCACCTGGACATTTAGGCCTTGTACCAAGAACCCTTTTCGACAGGTGCAGGTGGGATTCAAGAGGGTGCGAGTATGAACAGGGATGAGGGTTTCATCTGCTGCACTTACAAAGCCAAATTTGCCTGTAATGGCGTGAAAACCAATTTAATTTCATGCAAGGCATCCTCTTGATGAGGCCATGTGCAGCTGTAGGCCTGCAGGAATCCACCAGTGGCACAGAAACAGAGAGCTGTCAGAAACTGCGTGTTGCACTGAGTGCAAAATTCTAGTGTGTTCCTCTTTTCAATTTATCCTGCACCAGACCAATGAGGTTCATTATTTCACCCCAGGCCAACCTTTATTTCTCTATGAATTTTTCATTACTGAGATGGTCCATGGGGTTCATGGTCACCCTCAAAATAACATTTAGACAAGCAACTTGGCTTCCTGCATGGCGGTGTCTCAAAAGCTGTCTTCTGTGGACTTGCATAATTCTCTGCCATTGCTGGTTGTGAGGAGTGATTCACCTTCTCAATTCAAAAGAAGTGACTGAACACAGCAAGTTTGATTGGTTAGCTCATTATGTGGCTTAACACAGTTGTTCAAAATTTATAAATTTTGCCCTATTCCATTCATCAACTGGGTTTTGAATTGACTTCAAATTCAATTGAATGCAATCATACAACACATGGATGTCACTGAAACCAGCAAAACATAAATAATTACATAATAGATTTACTTCCAAGATGGTAGATGTACATATTGATCTTATATATGTACTAGTTCGTGAATTTTATATTTGCATGATTGCAAGATAAAAACTATGTAATTGTTGTAGCCTATTCTAACAATATGCATTTGGTTTATGTCAGCCCACTAAGTCCTTTTCCATGTGCATATATTTATTGTTTTTTGCACATTTAACTGTTTATGTGTGTTACCATTTGTGAGGAGTCTTCAGTTGCTTTTCCTGTGAGTGTTGGATAGGGTTGTGATAGGGTTACTTGTATGACTGTATGAAGTGGTCTTTCACCTTGGTACTGTCATGCCCCAACTGTCCGCTCCTCCCGTGTGCCATGTCCCCTCATTTATCTCGTGTGGAATCCCAATGTCACCAGCTGTTTCCTGTCTTGTTAATTAGTCCTGTACATTTAAGTCTGCGTTCGAGTATGTTTCCCTGTCCAGTCATTAACGTTGTGTTGTTATTGTATGGTCCTGCTTGTTTCCGCTTTAATTAAACACCTAGTTCGCCTGATTTTTGGAGTACTGTTCCTGCTTCCCCAGTTCAAGCCACGCAATACATGACATAATGACTGGACCAAGGAAGAAGACGCCTCCCCTCAGTGAGGCAGAATATATCGACCTCGCGGATGAGGTGACTTACTGGCTGTGTCAGCCCGAGGTTCGGGAGGATCCCGCAGCTAGAACCCTCGCTCGTCGATCAAGGGAATGTCCCTATCCGAAGACTCGCACCTTGCGGAGGAGGTGCACGGAAACTTACGGCGGCTGAGAGGCAGAATTGCGAAGGTGATGATGAGGCAGGTGCATGTGGACTGTGGGATGCTGCATACCTCATGTTTGTGCCTGCCCGAGCTGTCCACTGCCCCCACAACATCTGCCCGTAAGAAGCGGAGAGACCATAAGCGGAAGGACACACTGGGTGTCTGTGTGGGGTCCGTCTCTCTCCACTGTTCCCTCTGCAGTGTGTTGGGAGGAGCCCCTTCTGATATTCAACCCGGCGGTGTTCACTTTGTTTGAGCCCAAAGCTTGTCTGCCCCACTTCTTCGTTGCCTGCGCCCGCAGCTCACCGCTTAAAGGGGACCAGGTCTATTGGGGATGCTCCGCCTCCTGAGGTTCCTGTGCTGGCGGTTCCTGCAGAGCCCCTCGAGGTTTCTGTGCCGGCGGTCCCATTTACCTGTGCCCCCTGATCCCACCACCGAGGAGGACCTTGCTCCAGTCCCCGATCCCCTGGACCCTGTTCCCGTGCCCTTGGCTCTGGTCCCAGAGGAGGTCCCCGATTCCCCGAATCCTGCTCCCAGCTCCTATGACCCCAGTCCCTGTCCCTGAGGAGGTCCCGGACTACCAGACCACCGCTCCTTCACCCTTGGGGGAGGAGGAGCTCAAATGGGACCCCTCGGGGATTTCCCTGATGGCCCCACTGCACCCTTCCAATGGGTTGCCCCAGCCTCCACTCCAGCATGGCAGATCCAGGCCAGGTCCCTGCCTCTCAGTCTCCCAGAAGGGGTTAGGACACCTGTGCTGGGGTCGGGTCCCGCCCACTCTGCCCCCTGGCTCGCCTTCGGTCCCCCTGTCTTCACCTTGGCGGTCGCCTGCGGGTCCTCTGGCTTCGGCTCGCCGGTCGTCTGTGGTCCCCCTGGCTTCGGCTCAGGGGTCACCCTTGTTTCCGCCTGCAGTGCCTCGTCGGCTGGCTCCGGTCCCACCTCCGACGCCTCGTCGGTCAACTGCAGGTTCTCCTCCACCAGTGTCTCCTCTGCCTTCCTCCTCGCCGCCTTCACCAGTCCCTCTGCCTTCCTCCTCGCCCCCTCTGACACTCCCTCCTCACTCTCACCGAGGGTTCCTTCGGCTCCAGCCTTGCGGTCGCCTGCTGCCCCTGCGGCTCCCGCTTTCTGCCCGCCGGGGTTCCCTCTGGCTCCCTGCTTCCCCCCGCCCTTTGCCTCCTTGCCCCCTGCCTTTGTGCCCCCTGTGTTTGCTCCTCATCCCTCTGTGCCTTTGTTCCCTTCTGGTCCCTGTGTGCCCCCTGGTGTTGTCCCTCTGTTGTCCCCTTTTGTGTTCCCGGGTCTTGTGTTTCCTTCTCTGGTGTCTCTTTGTCTATCTGCATTCCCTGTCGTGTGTTGGTTGTTATTGGAGTTGTCCTCCTTGTGCCTGTTCTGAGTGTCTGTACTGTTCCCTGTGGTGCGTTAATGTTATTACTTTTGTTCCCCAGGTGACTACCCGTTGTGCCCTGCATCTCTTGTGTTGCCCCTTCGCTCCCTTTAGGCGCGCCCGGAGTGCCTGCCTTTGGGGGAGGGGGGTTCTGTCCTGATCTGATCGTCCGCTCCTCCCATGTGCCACGTCCCCTCATTTACCTCATGTGGAATCCCAATGTCACCAGTTGTTTCCTGTCTTGTTAAATAGTCCTGCATATTTAAGTCCGCGTTCTAGTATGTTTCCCCGTCCAGTCATTAATATTGTGTTGTTATTGTATGGTCCTGTTTGTTTCCACTTTAATTAAACACCTTATTCGCCCGATTTTTGGAGTCCTGTTCCTGTTTCCCCGGTTCGAGCCACGTTGTACATGACAGGTACACAAAATGACAGTTGAATTATTTATTCTGCAGGTGACGATTCACATTTGGCATTCTGAATAACTGTGACATGTACAGACTTTTCAGGCAGGTGCCCCAACAGGGAGGCATGGCTGACAGGTCGTTTTTGTTGTCGTAAATATTTGATATTCGAGTTGTGAGTGTGTGTGTGTATGGGGGGGGTGGGGTATGGCATTAAATTAGGGCCAAAACTAATTTCCATGCTTTCTACGTGCTCGCGTTTGCACAGCACTCGCTGACTCACTCGGCTTTACATTAGCATCAAAAGTCGAACCACGCACGTGTGGGGCAGAATATTGACTGCGATTGGCTATTTGCTTTGGTAGAAGATGAAGATAACTTGTCACTGACCGCGGTTAAGTTGGCCTCATATTCAATATTCAGTTTTATGGCTTTAATAACTTTTAACGGAAGTAAGGTGGGGCGTTTTTAATGACAGAATCGTGATGTCCAGTACACAGACAACGATACACACCTATTATTTTTGCGCTTCAAACCATTTTGTGATTTGTGCAAATAGCCAATGGTAGTCAATATTTAAGATAAGATTTTAAAAACTCTGAGCTATTAGTTAAGTTCTCCCCAAACAAGCTTGATGGGCCGAATGGTTTTAAAAAACCAATCAAAGGAGCGGAGATATTAGCCACTGTTCCTGCCTCCAAAGTGTCAAAATTCATCCTGTCGAGCGAGCGAGTGCTGTGCAGACGCGAGCGTGTAGAAAGGATGGGCTTTCAGCTTGCGAGCGCACATGCGCGCGTGGTTCGACTTTTGGCTCTAATTTAACGCCGAGCGAGCGAGCGACTGCTGTGCAAACGCAAGCGCGTAGAGAGCATGGATTTTCTGCTCGTGAGCGCATACGCATGCGTGGTTTTTATGCGCGCGAGTTTTGGCACTAATTTAACGCCATAGTGGGGATTCAGTGCATGCCATGTATAACATGCTGGGTAATTCATATTGAAATATTGAGCTGTATTGCTAAAGATGCACTTACACTCAATATATGAATTTATGTAAAATCAATTCCATTTTATTTCTACTTCTTTATATTCAGAGTCAAATTTTAATTCAGCACCGTGTTTTCATCCAGTTTTATGAACTAAATTGAAAGGTCATTCTGAAGTCAGGTCTGAATAGTACACAACCCTGTACTCAGATTGCATGCACGTTTTACAACAAAAGTCCCTTATGCGCTAATTTATAGTGTATATTATAGTTTTGTATTGCAACATTGACCTCTTATTATAGCATCAGTATTATTATGCTGTCCAGAAAAGAACATCCATGTATTTTTGTGAACCATGCCACACAATTCTCAGTGTTTTTGCAAGATGAGAGAAAATTGAATATTCACAATTCACTGTTGACCAATGAGCATTTGTATGCCTGTTTGAGAATGGCAGTCACTCAGTTCCTCCCAAGGTTCAAAGTACTAGCAGGAACAACAAATGCTAATTTTTCCCACTGAATGAGAGAAGCAAAGTTGCGATAACAAAGAAAATGTGACAAGGACACTAAGGGTTGAAATGCTGGATTAATTGTAAAAAGTTTTCTTGATTCATATTGTGCACTGTTTTCCAGTCAGATGTTCTTGTTAAAATTGGTTTCACAAAATTTTGTATTGATAGTATTTTTTCTGACCAGAGAATCTTATTTTGAAGTAAACATTTTTTTTCTATGTATTACATTCATTATTAGTATTAATGGTTATCGTAGAAAAGTAGAAAGTAGAAAAAGTACTTTAATTTTATATATTATCTGTTCTACCTCAGTTTTACTGAATATATGCTTCCAAAATCTGTTTTACTTTGAGAATGAAAATTATGTTTTTAAAAAATGTTGAAAACTTATAAGTGTAATTAGTACCGACCTTGGCTGAGCCAGACATTAAGATACTGAACTACACTGAATTTTGGTTGAATACCCCATATCTATGTATATTTCACTGATCATGTGAAGAACGAAATACACCCTCAGCCAATTCTTTTTTATTTGCATTTTTTATTCTTTTTAAATACAACAGATCAGTTTTACAGTCTCGTTCATGTCAAAAACACCAAAGCCTTCCGGTGCCCAGGGAAGAAAAAGAAGAAGAAGAGAGGAGGAAAAAGACCAAGTTAATAATCACTAATCAGAGTAGCTACCATGTTACTGTCTGTGGTCCAAGGAGCAGAATATTACTAGTTTACTTTGGACAATTCATTTTTTGCTCATTTAATAAATATCTAGAATTAACATCAGTAAATTCCTACGTAAATTCATTAGGAAAAGTTGGAAATACTTTTCAGGTGTTTGGCAATAGAGAATTACCTACAAAATAATTTTCAGAAATACACTTTTTCTTTAAAGTGTTTGTCTGTTCCAAGATAACAACTTGTAATAGTCAAATAAAATGCTTTTCTTTTAAATAATAGTTTTAAGCCTTTGCATTTTCATTATTGATTAGTCTTATATGTATAAGAAACAGCATTATCATGTGAGAGAAGTGCTCATTAAATGAGGTTTTTTGTGCATAAATGCTAACCAGGTGTAATTTCTGTTGCTGCTTAGTTTGTGTTTAGGCAGTTATAATGTGGCTTAGGTGCTGTTAGCTGGGTTTTAATACCACCCCTGCCAGGACCAGTCAATCCTATAGGTGATATAGGCAGCCGCCTAGACCACCACCTTTTGAGAGGACGCTGATTTGCCAGCCAATTTCCCTTTGCCTCAAATGGGGGGTGCTGGTGGTAATGCTTGCCTTGGGCATCACAATGGCTAGGACCAATACTGAGGCAATCACTCTAATGACAAACAAAACAATAAAGGGCTAAGTAGTGAGCATTGGCGAGTCCCCCTGCCCAAACGAAAATAGGAAGAAATGTACCCATTTGTTTGATCTGCTTCTTTAGGCTGATAATCCAACAGTTGAATCCATCTAATATTGTGCCGAAACCAAAATCGTCTAAGATCACCGATCAATAGCTTTTTCGACATTAAGCGAGATTGCTGCAATTGGTACATCCAAATTTGAGACCACCCACAGCATAGATACAAGATTCAAGATTCAAAGCATTTATTGTCATATGTACAGTAGAAAAGTGCATTTCTGTGTGCAATGAAATTCTTACTTTGCTGTCCACTCAAAAATGCCAAGGTACAATATAATAGAAAAAAATTGAAAAATATATACTTTAAGTGTAATGTGCAAAAGAGCTTAATGTGCAAATAATTACAGTATGAGGTAGTATGGTATGGTAGTATTATATTAATGAACCTCGTAATATTATTTGCTGAATTACGTTTATGGATCAAAACAACCTGGTTCTCATGTACTAAAGAGGTAATAACCCTTTCCAGCCTCTTTACGAGAATCTTATTATCGAGTGATATAAGAGAAATTTCCTGATAATTCTTGCACTGATAAGGATCTTTATCTTTTTAGGAATTCAGTGTGATCAATGCTTGAGATAAAGTTGAACGCAACTCCCCCTATTCAAATGCCTCCATATACATACTATATAACAAAAGAGTCAATGCACAAGCAAAGCATTTAAAAAATTCTGCTGTGAACTCTAGCAATCACCTCACAAGTTACTGGTGAGTCTAGATCATTCTTTTGGTCATCAGTTAATTTCAGTAGATCTCAACAAGATTTTTTTTCATAAGCCCCCCATAATAATTCACATCTGAAGGTACAATTTCTTGCAATAATCTTTAAAAGCATTATTAATGTCAATAGCTTTAGTCAGGAGGTCCCCACTTAAGGCTGTAATGGCCGGAATACAAGAAGCTCTCAACAAGTTATCTTTGCTTTATACAGTCAGCCAACAACTTTCCCATTTTGTCTCCTGCTTCCAGGTATGTTTGCTGCATCCTAAAGAATGAAAACTTTACCGTCTAAGACAAGATACAACTGTACTCATATTTTAGTTCTCTTAGTTCCCTAAAGTCATGACCACAAACTTTCTTTTCAAACCTGTTGCCAAATTTTTAATCTTGGTTTCAAGTTCTGTCTGCTTCACAGTAATCTTCTTTGGATAACTTATCCTCTAATTACTTTGAAAGCTTCCCAAGAGACTCCAGAAAAGGGTGCTGAATCAACTTTAAAAACTATGTATGAATTAATCTGCCTCCTCAGGAATTCTCTGAAATTATTTTCATGTACCAAAGAGGAACTGAATCTCCATCTAGGTGTCTGAATCCTATCTGTTGTGATCAGAAAGCAGACAGGAAGCAGACCCCGTATTGCAGGTTATTATGATTATTATGATTTCTTGTTTGTTGAATTTTGGCTTCCAGTACACCAAAAAAGTCAGGATCATCAACATTCGGTGCATAAATATTAACTAATGTAATCAGGTGAGACTGTTTCTCTTCTAATATTATGAAAAGCCTCCCTTCAGTATCTTTAGTTACCTTAATTGTAATTCTTTATTAAGTAATGTTCTAACCCCTCTTCTATGTCTGTCATGCGCACCAGTCAGGGGATCGCCACTAGGACCCGGAAGTAGGTGATCGTCCGGAAGATAAATAGCGGAGCTT
>JAOYFF010000259.1:0-15148 GCA_025773925.1 Cryptomyrus ogoouensis
AGACTAGCCAGAAATAACAGGACACAGGTGATCACAATCAGGAATGGACACGAGGTAATGAGGGGGCGTGGCACACATCAGGAGCGGACGGAGCGGATCATGACACCCTTGTCTTTCAATCCTAGTGACGTCCCTGCAGACAACACTAGTCTAGAAACAGTTACAAAGCATTAAATAAATGTTACAACCTGAAGCAGAATAAGCATGTTGTGAACATCCTCTGGTGAAAACCAGCATCCAGTGTTTGAGAAATAGCCATAAATCACAGATGACAATATCTGGGATTCACTTTCCAATGCACAGCATTGTGGAGCTCCCTCTCATTGTCTTACATTTACAAGGTGACATCCTGGGTGAGAAAAGAGGATATATTTAAATAAAGACATTGTAATTTTTTTCTTAGATCAATTGTTACACCTTTACCCGAATGAACAATCAGCCCAATGATTTCAAACTAATTAAAAAAAAAAAAAATCAGATTGTGGCAGAGATTCCATGGACTGTTCAGTAGAATCCAATCTGGACTCCTGTCTTTCAAGCAGGTTCCCTGTCTTTAAGGTAAATTTAAGGTGGCTGAGGTCTGCTTGGTCCATTCTGGCTCAGTCATACTTGTTACCAGGCACAGTGAAGGTTGGGCTCAATAGCAGATTTCACTAGGAAGTCAGGGTGGACGAGTTTAAAAGGGTCAAGCGATAATTCATTCTAGTCAGAGCAGACTGAAGCCGGTCATAAGGAATCATAGTGCAGAAGGGAAAAAAGTCAAAAAGCAGAGAAGTACAGGATCCAAAAAGAGGTGCACATCCAAATTCAGAAGGCAAAACAGGGCCAAACGCAGGCAAAAGTCCAAGAACAAAAGTGAAAGCACACTCAAAAAAACAAGTAACACTTAGATAACCGCATACTAATCGGTCATCTAGCATATCATTCGGTCACCTTATAACAAAAGGAAAATAATTGTCCGAAAATAATTGCCTATTGCTTTTAACACGATTTTGCACAAATCACTAAATGGTTTGAAGCGCAAAAATAATCGGTGTGCATCGTTGTCTGTGTACTGGACAACACGATTCTGTCATTAAAAACGCCCAACCTTACTTCCGCGAAAAGTTATTAAAGCTAGAAAATTGAATATTCGAATATGAGGCTAACTTAACCGCGGTAGGTTACATTCACAGAGAACGTGAAAAAAAATAAAATAAACAGTAGTACAAATACACACGTATTAAAAAAAATTTTTTCGGTAAATTTAAGTATCATCATTATAGGCCATTAGGCTACCAGACCAACTTGGTAAACATTTAAGGAAATGAAACAAATGTCTGTATAAGTTTATTTTTCAAACTACTTTTATATTCTGTTTTTTTTACAATCACATTGGATAACTATGTGAAACAAAGAAATTACAACTAAACTTTCAAAATAGACTTATAGCCTTGGCTAAGGCGGTGTAGCTACTTAATTGCAATACCAAAGACCCGATAAAACTACGCGCGACAACTTTACCTAATCTCAACATTAAACTGGTAAACTTATATTTTGCTACTTAATTCTCATTACAATATACATTGAATACTATTTTACTACAACTAGAACAACTTGATTTTATTTTCCATACTCACGTACAAGTTTAGGCGGAAGAAATCGACGTTGCAATAAACTTTCAGTTTTGCTTTTCCTTAATTATCTACAGTAAAAGTTGGGGATATTGTGTTGAGAGAAGTTCTGCTGGATCGGACTGATTGTGTTATAAAAAATACTGTAGGAGGAAAATATCCCAGAGCACGTTTAGTTTCATGGGGAAATATTAGGAGCCAGTGGAGAAAGTGGACATTTTTTATTTAACGCAATAACATTCTCTGTAGTATAAGTGTGGGTAGGTTACTGGAAAATTTGGACAAATCTTAAACTTAAAGATACAATAACACCTCTGTTATTTAATGGTCAGTTTACAGTAATAGAGGGCAAGGTAGAGTTCAAAGGTTAAGTAACACAGAAGGATGAAGCAAGAATTAAGGGAACAGAAAAAAACGTCAAGTTGTTTAGATGGATATAGGGAAGTGAGCGACGTGGAGGATGGACTGTGAGGGAGTGAGATAATAACAGAAGGCCAGGTATGTGGGTCTGAGAAAAAAGGGAGTGCGATAAAGGTGAGGTACGGAGCAAGTGGTAGTAATGCAGAAGGGCTGATGCACCTGCTGGACACCCCTAACCCTCCATGTAGAGGATGAAGTCAGTTTCAGGAGAAGGAGATAGAAACGGAGAGTGAGGAAGGAATAGAGGAGGATAATGCAGATCATAGAACAATGAGAAGCAGGAGGGCTGGGGGCATGGTTCGAATTATGGGGGGTACTGTACTGTACTTTAAGATCTACTGTATCATCAAGAAATATATTAGCCTAATAGGCAAATATTTATTTCTGAAGGCTGTCGGAGCTGGGGGGACTGAGAGGGCAGGAATAACACCAGACTGCTGGACCAGACCAGGCTGTTTGTAAATGTATAGGCTTATTACTTTTACTAGTATACTTCTAGGATAATTCCTGGGAGTTATCGAAACCAAATTCTTTTGGATAGAGATAAGGATAATGAGATCTTCTGTATTGATTCTCATTTTGTTGCATGTCCAGACCATGGCCGTGTGTTGCATGCATGTTAGTAAACACCCCTAGTGCATCTTGCACTCTTAACATTGATCCTGGAGGCAACTATTCGTATTGATGCGGTATCGGACCATAATGGTCATAGAAGTGTTATGAAGGCAGTACCCCCCAGTTGTGGAGGGGTAATTCGCACTCTGGCTCTGAGGCCCCTGATAGGGACACTCCGATGCTTCTCCTGGTGATAAAAGGAGCACAGACACAGTATGTGCCGTGGGCAGGACAGGATCTGGAGGGTCTGCTCCTCAGACTCCCAGTCCTGGCAGACGGGACCGGAAAGTGGATAAAAGCATTTGAAGAGAAAACTTTGGGATGGCTCCTGGTGAGGTGGGACATAAAGGCGGTTCTGACTCGCGTTCTGTAGGTGGACGGGATGGGGGGGGGGGTTGTGAAGCAGTGGCCTGGTAGCCTCCTGTAAATGCTACATGCCAATTTGACGGTTACCTGCTAACCTCTGGCACCAACTGCGATTAATGTTTCCTCCGTGACTGAGTGTGGCTGAAATGAAGGTGGAGCCCATAAAGGAGGGGGAGAGCCCAGCTGCCTATAGACAGAGCAGGACCTGCAGAATTCAGTGTTCGGAGGTCTGTACTGGAGGGTTAGGGGGGCTTATTGCCATGCCTGAGGAGCAGTACTGTGAGCAGCTGATCCACGCTATTGACTTGTACAGGGAGGAGGACTCTGCTAGAAAGCATGAGAGGGAGCTGAGAAAGAGACTGAAACAGATGCAGCTGGAGGAGCTGACCACCAAAAAGAAGAAAGTCCAGGCACCAGTGGTCTCTCTGGACCCAAGTCCCCAACGGCAGCCTGTGGATAGCCGACAGTCTCCTGTCCCTGCAGCCCCCCCAGGACACTAATTGGCCTCCGGTCCCTAATTAGAACAGAGTGAGTAGATATGATAGGTGGGGGAGTGACCAGAGGGCATCTAATTACCGACAAATTAGGCGAACCCAGTCTCTGGGAAGACTGGGGAACAGGCTACTCCAGCTGGTGTGTTGGAACTGCAACCAGCCCAGACACACCTGTAGAGTCTCCCCGAATCCACCCTTTCAGGGGGTGAACCCGAGACGCCCTGCAGGCCCGGTTAGTCCGGGAGGCCCTATGGGCTCAATGCCGAACAGAGGCAGGAGTGTCAATCCGCAGTGGCAGCATAGCAGACCACAGGGCCCGATCAACCCGTGGGCCCGGGGACAGCTGTTTTAGGGATGCCCAGGGAATCCTAAAGGGGGACCTCAGATGCCAATGTTGACAAAGGGGTCTGAGGCTAAGCCGATGCTGCCAGATCAAATAAATGGCAAAGTAATACCAATGATGATAGACACTGGAGCCACCTACACTTGTGTAGGACTAAAAGATGCCGGTCATATCCCCCGGTCCGCTGAAAAGGTCAGGACCACAGGATTCTCAGGACAAGTGCAGCGTATTTCTAAATCTGCTCCAGGGGAGATTCAGATAGGGGACAAAAATGTAAATATGCCCAGAGTAATATTAGAGTATACCCCAGTGAATATGTTAGGCAGAGATGCTTTGTGTCAGCTGCAGATAGACATAAAATGTACAGAGGGGGGCGTAGAGGTGCTCTGTGGACAGTACAGCCTTCTAACAAAATTTGTAGTCTAATAGGGGGCAGTATGGCTTATACAGGGTAGATTTTGTTACTGGAAAGGTTTTGGAAATCCTAGAACATCCATCCATCCATCCATTATCGTAACTGCTTAATCCCCTCTAGGGTGGCGGGGGGACTGGAGCCTATCCTGGGATCAACGGGCGCAGGCGGGAACCAACCCTGGGCGAGTGCCAGCACACCGCAGGGAATCCTAGAACCATTTATACAGGAACAATATAGCAATGGGCTAAATAGGAAACAAGACAAACATAGTTGTTTGTTGCGATGGAGAGATTTCATTGATCCTGGAGTGCAGGAAGAGTGGGATCAAGTGATAGATCTGCTGCCTGGCTGAGAGAAAGACAGGATGCGCATGAAGGCAGATGGGATAATATCAGACCCTGAGGGAGTAGCCATTCAGATACAGAGGATGGGAGATGGAGAGGGTTAGAAGAGTCTGGAAGAGTCTGTGTAAGGATGATTGGACCCCTGATAGAGTGCAAACTTAAACCTAATCCGAAAGGGTGCATGCAGTACTGCCCATATCGGTGTTTGATGTACCAGGGAAATACTAAATATGCATACAGGGTGGAAAAGCATTGTGGGCAGTTTAGGCCCTGGGAAGGGGGACAGTGAGATATTATGGGGCAGAAACTGAGTTTTTTCATGGGATTTGCTTTAAGAATAATAGTGTTTTAAGAATAATGGGACAGAGGAGGTAGGCACCTTCTGGGGAAACTGTGGAACTGTTTGGGATGTGAAAGGCAACTAAGTGCAGAATGGAGAAGATACACTTGCCTAATAAGTCTGTGCACAGTGTATACAACATAACTAGTAATCTACAGATTATCTAAACTCAATCTAAATACAAAAAATAATTTTTTAATTATAGAAATATTACAATTATAGATTGTTACACAAACTCAGATTTTAAAACCAAAAACAAACCAATAAGGAAATATCTGAATTGACTTCAATTATAGAAAAAAATTGCATTCTGAAACATTCTGCAGTTTGCTACAGTAAAATGTCCAGTTTCAATTTCAGAAAAATTCACAAAACTTCGGGCAACATTTTACAAAAGATTTTAAAAACAGACCAGTTGATGGCCCAGCGGACAGCACTCTGTCCTCACACCTCCAGGCTGGGGGTTTTGATTACTGTCTCTGCTCTGAAGAATGTCTCTGTGGTCATTCAATACGAGCCACTGTCTGGCTAGAAAAATGTTAATTTCCTATTATAATTCAGCTATCAACCATGAAGCACCTCTAACAGATCACTAGGTGTCTGGGCTTATGTCTCCTTCAGGTGATTTCTGTAGCCAATGGTGGGAAAGCTAAGTAGGAGCCAATCACAGGGCGCCACAGAAATGAGGAACCAGGTTTATCTTAAAAAAAAAAAAGTAAATAAAATTTTAAAAATCACAGTTAAATTACCCAAGAGTCAAAAGTCAGGTAAGCAGAACTTTCTGTAAAGACGACCAAGACATGGACTAAGCAGCAGAAAGAAGCTCTGCAGCTGGTTTGTTCTTTTTCAAACTGCAAAGAACATCCACACTGGTGTCTGAAAGCCAGGAGGAGATACAGACGTTACAATCCTCTGGAGAAAAATCAAGGATTATTTAACCGCTGTGCTTATGTAGAATTCAATCCTGAGCAGGAGGAGGTGAAACATCCAGAAGTATCAGGCGGCTCCTCTGTGGGTTTATTTCACATCGTCATCTTATACCTGAGGAAGAAACAAGCTGCCTGTTAGCACAAGAGCAACGTCAACTACTAACCTCTGCAGAATTCAGCAAATACACATGTAACACAGACCTGGACATAAATGCAGGATCCACAGTCATTGTCTTATGGAAGCTCATTTTACACTGACCCCAGGGGGATGGAAATCGATCAGCTTATACATAAAAGGACCTTTGGTTACATTCCTAAAGTCATCAATTTTTCAGTAAAAATATTTGAAAAATATTTAACACAAACACATACAGGTTTGTAATTATATCTTTGTGGAATTATATCTTCATTAACTTTAATCCCAACCTGACGACCTTAACCCCTCTCCAGCCCTAACCTTAACCATAAGTAACCAAACAAAAATATGAGACTTTTTTGGTATGTTTCGATTGCATTCACAGATCTTTGTGGGGACCTGAAAAATGGTCCCCACAATGTAAAACAAAACAGAATTTTCACATTGTGGGGTACATTTGTGTCATTCAAATTCACTTCTTCATTGTGTATTTAGTATTTCAGATTATGACCAATGACAATGAATTTTTTTCTTCATACTGAATAAAAAACATTTTTATAAACACTTGTATGTACTTATGTACAAGAATATGTAATATTCTTACCAGGGAATATTTTTCTTTTTATATAATATGCATATTGTTACTGCTATTGCTGCTATTACTGATGCTGCTACTATTCCAACTGATACTTCAATATTAAAACTTTTCTCTCCACATTCAGAATCAGCTGCTTTATCTCCTGCTTTAACTGTGACAAGTCCTCTGGATTGACAACTGTAAAAATAAGCATGTATAATATGAGAAAACGTTTGTGACAAAATACAATACAAACTCACAGGAAAGTAATCTTTCCTTCATAAGTAAAATTATTGATCATTGGCTGATGGGAATTATGAAACTTACTCTGTATGTGGTTTGCAGGATGTAAAAGAGCCATCAGAGTATGAATTATCACTGCAGTCCTCACATACTGTATCGGTGTATTCTGTTCCTGAAAGGTAAATAAGTTCTCTTAAAAGAAAAAAAAAGTTTCAGGAGGACAAACTGAATGCCTGGTTTTATTAATTAAAATACACGTTATCAGTACATACGAAATCCACACAAACCAGGCTGTTGGATGAACTGTCCAGGTCTGCAGGCAGTGTGTTTATGGGCTGCTCTGCACCCTCCATTATAAGGATTAATACAATAGTGCCCTTCCAGGACCCCACACACTGTGTCTGAAGAGGGTGTACATGCCCTCACTGTTTTCACACCAAGGCCTGTGGAAGAAAGAGAAAAGTAACCAGAACTAAAATAAACACCCAAGACAGAAATGAATGTATTATACTGCATTAATGTGTTAATAAGATGGGTATCTGAACTGAAGTGAAATTTTACCTTTAACACAGACTGTACAGGGGCTGCACTGTTCACGACCATTGGGCTGGTCATTGAACGTAGAATCTGTGCATGGAACACATGAAGTGCTGGTCCATGCTGTACAATGTCTGTAGACACGACTTCCTGGAAATAGAAGAGATGCTGGTTATTCTGCCAGATTACTTTGACATTTCTAAGCAATGAGAACAGACTTGTGGCCTCTATGGTATAATGTGACTTACCAGGGAAGCACACAGGACAGCACTCATCACCGATTTTATATTCAGCCTGGCCGCACGCGTAACAAGGATTATAATTAACAGACATAAGTAGAATGGTTAAATATATCTGTGAAAAAAAAATCCCGTTAGACCAGGGGTGGGCAATCTTATCTGCAAAGAGCTGGTGTGTATGAAGGTTTTTGGGATAACATTTAGGTCAGCTGTTCAAACCTAGGTGTGAGGATTCTTCAGCTAATCAGTCCTCTAATTAATAATCTAATTAGGGAGTTGCAGCAAAAATCCACACATATAACAGCCCTTTCTGGATGAGATTGCCCACCGCTGCATTAGACTGTATGAAATTAGTTGTTATCTAACCAAGTTACAATTAATCAGGTCACATGCTTTTCATTAAATATACATGGACTGTGACTAAATGCCTGACAACATATGCTTCTTAAGCAACGTAAACATAGTTAAAACAGAATGATCTGATGATTTCAGATATTTCTAATACAATTTAATGAGAACTGTGTCTCATTAATAAAATTACTAATTATCTTTTATACACTCATTATATATCTCATACCCAGGTGTGAAATTAAAGTAATTACAGTCAGATGATCAACAAGCAAAAGCATTCATTACAGTACTGATAGTCTGAAGATATTAATGGTTAAAATGAGGGCAATCAAATGTACATAAGTTTCTGGTGTAACTGGTCAATCCATTTTGATCTGCATGATGGCTTAAAAGGTTCTCAGTGTTTTACCAAATTGATTTACACTAAGTGAATCTATAAAGCTGACAAGTCATTCTGTGCTCTGGGACTTTCCATGCCTGATCTGCCTGATTCCCTGCACTTCCTGATTATAGAGAAGGAACAGAAATGTAGAAGTATGAACAGACAACACAAAGTCTAGAAACAGCTACAAAGCACTAAATAAATGTTACAACCTGAAGTAGAATAAGCATGTTGTGAACATCCTCTGGGTGAATCTGGCATCCAGCACTTTAGACATAACTATAAATCACAAATGACGATATCAGGGATCCACTTTCCTTTGCACAGAATTGCAGACCTCCTTCCCATTCTCTTACATCAACAAGGTGCCATCCTAGGTGAAAACAGGTGATACATTTAAATAGTGATGGATATTTTCCTATTTATCTTACATCTGTTGTTATACCTTCACCCCAATGAGCTCCGTTCCAGCTAACTAATTTTAAAAACTAATTTGATACAATTAGGAATACTCGAAATAATGTGCCAACAATTGTCTTAAATGTGTGAAAAAGTGTATTTGAAGATGCACTCAACTCATCTGGTGTGTTGTTGCTTTTCAGAAGCCACAATCAGGTCACAAAATCTGACGCCAGCTGTGTGAAATAATCACCCCATTGCCAGAGCTGACCTGTACACCCCAGTTAGGAAATCTTTCTATTATTATAATTTCTATTTAATCTATCTAATTTTCTCTGCCATATTTTGACTGCAGAGTCATTGTGTTTTCTTTGATTTGTTGGGGGGTTCTGCTGAAGCCCCATGCAGTCATGAAATATTTCCAGGATCATAAATTCTGATTATGACAAGTCACCTGAAGATTTTTGAATGCTGAGTCACTGTTTTTCCCTTAGCTTGTTTTTGGGTCACATGTTCTGATGACAGCTTTCAAAATATGCAACGCCTTGTGCCTTGGTCCACCTGTTGACCAGAGTCATGACTGATTCATCCCAAAGGTGTTCAGTGGGGTTGAGGTCAGGGCTCTGTGGGGGGCCAGTCTTCTATACCAAATTCACTCAACCATTTCTTTATGGACCTTGCTTTGTGTACTGGGAACAGAATAAGGCCTTCCCCAAACTGTTCCCACAAAGTTGGAATGTCTTGGTATGTTGAAGTATTAAGAGTATTAAGAGTTCACTGGAACTAAGGGGCGGAGCATAACCTCTGAAAAACAACCCCATACCATTATCCCTCCTCCACCAAACTTTACAGTTCACACAATGCAGTCAGGCAGGTAATGCTCTCCTGGCACGTGCCAAACCCAGACTCATTCATCAGACTGCCAGACAGAGAGGTGTGATTTGTCACTCCACAGAACACACTTCTTTCTACTGGTGATGTGAGGCTTGCATGCAGTTGCTCGGCCATAGAAGCCCATTCCATGAAGCTCGTGGTGCTCAGTCTTGTGCTGGGGTTACTGACAGGGGAAGTTTGGACCTTTCAGTTATTGAGTCAACAGAGCGTTGGAGACTTTTACGCACCTCATCACTCAGTGACCCTGCTCTGTTACTTTACAAGGTCTGCTACTTCTCGGCTGAGTTTCTGTTGCGTCTAAGTGTTTCCACTTTGCAGTAATTCCATTTACAATTAACTGTGAAGTATCTAGCAGCGCAGAAATTTCACGAACTCGTTTATTGCAAAGGTGGCATCCTATGACAGTACCATGCTTGAATTCAGTGAGCTCTTCAGAGCGACCCATTCTTTCACAAATGTTTGAAAACCTGACTGCATGGCTAAATGCTTGATTTTATACACCTGTGACAATGGGTCTGAATGAAACACCTGAATTCCATGATTAAGAGGCGTGTCCCAATAGTTTTGTCCACACACTGTGTGTGTGTGTGTGTGTGTGTGTGTGTGAAAGCATCAGATCTAGAAACGAATAAGCAAGAAAAGTGTCAGAAACCATGCAAATATATAATATGAATATTCACATTGTGTTGTCTTATTTTTGGATGAACCATGTGTGTTTTGTACTCACATCCCATCAAGGTTGTCCCTAACCTTGTGCTCTATTCTAAAGTGATAAATCCATCGATCATCTAACTCAGGGGTGTCAAACTCCAGTCCTGGGGGGCCGCAGCCCTGTGTAGCTTAGTTCTTTCCCTGTTCCACCATAAATGATTCAGCTCAACAGCTGTGTGGTAATTAGGTGTGTTAAACGAGGGGAAACCCAACAATGTGCAGGGCTCTGGCCCCCCAGGACTGGAGTCTGACACCTGTGATCTAACTGCTCATCCTGGCCTGGAGCCTATTGGAGGCAGGACAGGAGGAAAACATGAGATGATATGCATATCTATTCAAGGAAACATACCCACACAATTTTCAATTTAGGGATACAAATTACTTAATGTTTAGGTCTGATAATATAGTTATATACTGCAACTAGTACATAACACACCTCTTCCATAACTTTAAATTCCATACTTTTATAAAACTGTACTTTACTACCTTAGATTGTCTCAGCTTTTGTGTCTGATTTTGCTCCATGGTGCAGAAATTAGAGAGCACTCTATGAACTCAAACTATTCTCATCCCAGCTTCAAATACCTGTATGAAGTTGGCACCCATGAGATCAGAAAATAATGACTTCTGTTTGTGTTAGATTTGTGCTGGTTTGTGCAGCAGAAATAAACATTTGTACTTTACTGTTAATTTCAATTACCGATTCAGCTCCTTCAAGGACTGCTTCAACTAACATATGTTCTGCTGCAACTAGGTTCAGTATTAAAGTTGATCCTTTTCTAGTTGGTTTATTTTCTCTTTATCCTCAAAATCCAAGCCGTAGTTGGCCATAGTTGCTGAAGTGCCCCATGTATCATGCTACCTCGCAGCTCATGCCAGCTCTGCAAGGTGGCGCTATGGTTCGCGTCACTGCCTCACACCTCCATAGACCAGAGTTCTAATGAATCTTTTGGCTCATTAAAGAGACCGAGTCAATTTTGGCAAGATTTCTTGTTTGTCTCAAATATGACTCCTGTCCTCTGACTCACCAATGTCTACTTTAATTTCTCCTAGTGAATTTTAGGAGAAACATATCAGACAAACTCGAAACATAAATTTGTCTCCCCAAGACACTGAAGAGCAAGCTATGAGCAGTAAAATTTTCTTTGGGATATAATCTCTAAATCATGACTTCTGTTAATTAGTGTTGGGTTTCTGCTGGTTTGTGCAGCGAAAATAAACGTTTGTACTTTATTGCTTTAAATATTTTAATTACTGTTTCAGCTAATGGATCAAGTGTCAAACCTGCCTCTTTCTTTGCTACCACTATGATGCATTGCTTCCATGTTGGTGTTATCGGTCTAAAAATTCAGCTCTGGTTTGTCACCCAGAAATGTGTGCAATGTTTGCTCAAACAACACAAAATTAGGTGTTTCGGCCATGTCCAGCTAGGAGGAGGCCCTGGAGCAGACCCAGGACACTCTGGAAAGATTATATCTCTTGGCCTGGGAACGCCTTGGGATTCCCCCGGTGGAGCTAGAGGAAGTGGCTGGTGAGAGGGAGGTCTGGGTATCCCTGCTTAGACTGCTGTTCCCATGACCCGACCCTGGATAAGCGGCAGATAATGGATGGATGGATGGATGTATGGACGTTCCTCTACGCCTCCCTCTACCTTAGCAGAAAAGCTATTTGCTAAACTAAATTAACCAAATGCAGAGAGAAGGGCTTCTATGTACTTCCTCTTCTATTGACTGTAACTCCTCCACCTTCCTGGCAGAGATAAGTAAGTCTGTCACTCATTTCAATGTAAATATAGCTACTTATCAGTCAGGAGGTCAAAGGACGTCAGGTGTTCATACCCATGACTATATACACTTATACAGTTTTTTTTCCTACAGTTGTACTATGACATGAAATGTATTTGATCAAATAAAGATTTTACAGTGTCTGGACCCTTTATGGGAAGTGGCTGTAAAATGTCACTGTTATAAACCCCGATGTAAATGCTGAAGATGGTGAAGCATCTGATGAGAAATGCAGTTTCAGATCTCATTTATCTTCACATGTTCTTTTTTCATCACTACTTGGTGATTAACTGCGTAAATTGTACTGAATGGCAGCTGTAGGGCTAATGGCAGGTGTAGTTCTGTTCGCCATCAGCAATTTTTCATCTTGACTGCTAATCACAGTTTATAAGCTCTGTTAATGTTCTGTAATCATTTCTTAGAGTAGATATCGCCCTCCCCTGTTTGTAATATCTGAAGTAATTTTGGTTCCTAGTTCAACAAACAAATGTAAAAGGTGTTGTTAATGACACAGAGATTGGACTGGGTCCATTTGAGATTGCACTGGATCAACACGGCCTGTTCATTGAAATGAATTTGACACACCTGCCATAAGCCGTCCAGTTTAAACCAGCCCTTTCCTTGACTTCTGATGACATCACTCAAACAGTTAAAAGAATCCATCAGGGCTCTTAGAACTGATCAGTCACCAGTTCCTGGAGTCTCTGACCACACAGAAGTTTCAGGGGAATCAAAACTGAAGAGAAAAACTGAACAAGAGTGTACACAGGATACTTCCTAATGTCAGGTGTTTCTTATATGAAACCTTGGGATTTTTTTGTAAAGATCCCAATGTCCTTCTCAAAAGTAATCAAAAATCGATGAAAATTTAGAAAATACACTTCAGTTATGCACCGTCTATTCATTTTTCAAATTGTAATCATGCTCAGGGTCATGAGGGCCTGATGGATGGAGAATTCGTTCCCCAACCAGGTTCTCTTACCAGAATATCCGCACCCCCCTTTCACATTCCTCCACTGGCTGATTTTAGGGGGAGACAAACTAGTGTAAAAAATGCTTGCAAAACACAGGCCTAAAGTCACAGAGTTACACGTGTCCTGGCTGCTCATGTTTGTCTTTGAGAGGTTTAGAGCAAACTCAGAGCTTTTTCAGGGCAGTCCAATGTCAAGATGGCTGCAAATACTGAATGCTGGCTCCGTTGCTGAAATGCTGAAGGGGGCTCTGATGGTCAATTTCATTCCAGAGGAACTGGGAGAAGGGAAATGGACTTAAAATGTTAGAAAAATATTTTACCACATTCTGGGGGTGGGGTTGATGAAACAAACATAAAGGGGAAACTGGGAGGGAAACAAGACAGGTGTTGAGCTTAGAGACAATGCACAATGTCTGCACTGCTGTGACATGAAGCTGAATATACGCCCAGAGGCAACAGCACAGTCATTTATATTCTGGGTGACAGACTGCAAATGAAACAAGCCTGTGATCTGACTTATCGGTGATATCCTGATGTCATTATCACAATTTGCATAATTGCTTTTCCACCAGAATCAAACTATAGTCTTGGGATGCACTGAAGCAGTAATTAAGGAGAAACGCATGCAGACATACTCTGTATCATTTCAAGTAGAATAACCTCAAGCCCAATTTATAGATCTTAGAAGAGCTTTTCTGAATTAACAAGTCAAGAATCGCTGGGAAACACAGCGTGTTTAATAGTTACACTGAAAACTTTGATGGTTCATATTGTCTGTCCACTGCTGAATTTGGTGCATAACAGTTCAGTGAATCATAAAATGAATAACTGAGGCAGAGAATTATAGAAATGTATGTTACACAATTTACACAAGCTTAGGAAAAAGTTAACCAACACAGTTACCAAAAGACAAATCAATAAGTAAATATCTGAATAAAAAACTTCCATAACAGAAAAATATGAATTCTGCAACATTATAGACAATATACAAATTTGCTGTCTTACAAATGTGTGGTTACAATTATCATCATCATCATCATCATCATCATCATCATCTTTATTTATAAAGCACTTTAAAACAACCACAGCTGACACAAAGTGCTGTACATTTAAAACCAAATAATCAACTTTCATAGGAAATAAATAAAATGCAAATAAGTTAATTTATTACTAGCTAATTTAATTACAAGGAAAATCTCACTAAGTCTCACTGAGGCCAAAAGCCAGGGAATAAAAATGAGTTTTTAGACGTATTTTAAAAGTTGATAATGAAGGGGCCTCTCTAATGTAAATAGATAAATTCACAAAACTTCAGCCAAAATTTTGCAAAAGATTTTAAAAACAGACCAGTTACCAGAACACTGGACAGCACTCTATCCTCACACCTCCAGACTGGGGGTTTTGATTACCATCTCTGCTCTGAAGAATGTCTCTGTGGTCATCCAATACAAGCCACTGTCCAACTAGAAAAATGTTCCCAGAGTCGTACAGATATAGACCACGAAACACCTCTAACAGACCACTAGGCGTCTGGTCTGATGTCTATAAGAAGTTTCTTTCCCCTTCAAAGCCAAATTCAGGGCTCCAGAGAAACGAGGAGCCAGGTTTACTTAAAATAAAATACAAAATAAAATAAATCACCCAAGAGTCAAAAGTCAGGTAAGCAGGACTTTAGAGAAACGCCACCAAGACATGGACTAAGCAGCAGAAAGAAGCTCTGCAGCTGATTTGTTCTTTTTCAAAATGCAAAGAACATCCACACTGATGTCTGAAAGCCAGGAGGAGATACAGACGTTACAATCCTCTGGAGAAAAATCAAGGATTATCTAACCGCTGTGCAGTTATTGAAGAATTTAATCCTGAACAGGAGGAGGTGAAACATCCAGAAGTATCAGGCGGCTCCTCTGCAGTCTTATTTCACATCGTCATCTTATACCTGAGGAAGAAACAAGCTGCCTGTTAGCAGAAGAGCAACGTGAACTACTAACCTCTGCAGAATTCAGCAAATACACGTGTAACACAGACCTGGACATAAATGCAGGA
>JAOYFF010000261.1:4661-14973 GCA_025773925.1 Cryptomyrus ogoouensis
CTCAGAGCTGAGAACTTCAGCTAGAGCTGAACAGCTTCCCTCAGTTATACCACACGTGTTAAACCTAAACATGAAATCGGAGGAAGGAAGAACAACTATGAACATACAAATTCAGCACGATAAGCATGTTACAGTATATACCAAAATTCACGCACATTTTGCTTATTTGTATCTGTCCTGACTAAATCACTATAACAGAAATGACCTTACCTCAGAATCTGCAGTTTACAGTGAGCACTTTTCAGTCCAGCAGAAAGCTGAGTGACTCCTGAATCCTGCAGACTGTTGGAGCTCAGGTCCAGCTCTCTCAGCTGGGAAAACTCAGAGCTGAGAACTTCAGCTAGAGCTGAACAGCTTCCCTCAGTTATACCACACGTGTTAAACCTAAACATGAAATAAGGAATAAAATACAGTTTTAGTATTTAAGAACTGTAATCAGCAACATTTACTGAGTCATTCGGCCCTATTTTAATTACCTAAGCTCATGGACTGAAGCTCATGCATTAGGGAGTATACATGGGTGTGTTTTGGGCGTGGCTGTTTCCTGTTGTGACGTGAAAGCGTTCAGGCAGATCATCTACAGCAACAGCACCAATAATAAAATAAGAATCTTTCACATTGTAATCTTTATTTTTAATCTTGTGTATGTTTGTATACTGCTGCATTTCCCTGTGTGTGTAACAAGCAGAGTGTGTGTATATTGTGAACCCGCCTATGCAGGCACACATTATTGATAAAGTGTCCTTAAAATTACAGCAAAATACTGCGTCACTGACTTCAGACCAGGTTTTGATGGTCAATTTCACAATCACTTTCCACTGTCTCAATGCAACTGACCACGCCTCATTTTAAGATCAACACTCAGATGGATGCTCAGGTAGGAACAAGTGCATTTGTTATTTAATCAACAGGGCGCTGGATGGGAAAATAGCAACTGTGTCCTTTCCAACTGTCATTCGCGTCTCTAATATTGCATCACGCTTGGCTCTGCTTTGCACCGGGTGTAAGATACGACCCATAGTGTTATATCTGACCTCGCTCTTCATCACTCTATGAGAAATTACCTTACCTCAGAATCTGCAGTTTACAGTGAGCACTTTTCAGTCCAGCACAAAGCTGAGTGACTCCTGAATCCTGCAGACTGTTGTAGCTCAGGTCCAGCTCTATCACACTACAGGACTCTAATTTGAGAGCGCTGGCTAAAGCTGAACAGCTCTCCACAGTCACATTACATTCATTCAGCCTAAATATGAAATATGATGTTAACAGAGCTACATACTGAATCATCATTCTGCAGATATTACATTAAAATCAAGAAATTTTATCATCAGCAAAGTTCAAACACATTCTGGGTTCATGATTATTTCTAACAAAATTGTATTAATTTATTCCTCTTTTAATTGGTCTTGTCTGTTATGTCTAACAGGTTAAATCCTGTTTTGAGATTTATTTGAAAACGTCAAACATTGAACATTTCTACTCTTCTGTAACTTTGTAGTTTAAAATACATTTGTGCATACTTGATATGTAATTAATCCCATAGAAAACATTTTGTTAGAACTCTGATAGTGATGCAAAAATAAAAATACTTACACAACTTTCTGAAATTTACAGTGTGAGTCTTCCAGTAGAGCTGAGAGCTTCTCCACTCCTGAGTCTCCTAGATTTTTCTTACTCAGATCCAGCTCTTTTAGGAGTAAAGGCTTCTGATTTACAACTGAAGTCAGCCAAGTACAGGCCTCTTGTGCAGCAGTTTTCAACAAACTGTAAAAAATAAATATTTGCTTGTACTTGGTGTTTCTACAATGATAGACTCATATTAACAAGAACAGTATGGCTGCTTTTGTTTATTTCATGATTACTTCTCTCTTAAAATTTAAATGAAAGTGGCCATTGGATGGAGCATCCCAGAAAAAAATTTAGGTCTAGTCAAATAAACTGCATAAATTGCATTCAATTATACATTTTATCCATTTTTTTCACAGAAACTCTCACAGTTCTTTGTACAGTATAAATTTAATATACAGTAGTTAATAGAAGAATCACCTCAGTGTCACTGTTTTGTGATGTCGATTCTTTTGTAAATCAGTGAGCAGCTTCACTCCTGATGCTCCAGGGTCGTTCCCTCTGAGATCCAGCTCTATCAGGTGTGATGATTTCAGAGCTTCAGCCAGAGCAGCGTATCCATCCTCTGTTATACTGCAGTCTGAAAGTCTGTGTGAAATATGGTCATAGAGGATATAGAATAAAATGGATCAACATCTACGGAAGCAATATAGAATTAAGAAGAGTTTTCATACACTGAGAAATATGGCACTGATAAAGTTTTTATTTATATTTTGAAAATTATACATTCAAAACCAAGCATGTGATGTACTTTAATGAAACAATCTACACTGAGAAAGGATAAACATTTGACATGGATTTCTTCAGCCTACATCTAAATGAGAATTCTTTCAAAAATTACATTTACATAATTACATATATGTATGTGTTGAAGACTTAATTTAAAAGAGTGTATATATGTCAAATCAGATTTTTGTGTTTCAGTAAAAATAATAATAATTACGTGGTGTGCACGTGTATGAAATTGTTTTATATATTCGGACAACTGATCATTCTAAAGCTTAAAAAAAAAAGTTAAAAAAGCCTAATCTGTAATATCTGTATAACAATAACCACACGCTTTACTACATGATTTTATATTATTTTTATTAATAGTACCAGTATTACTATCACACTGTATAAAATAGACAGGTATTACTGTACCTTAATATCTTCAGTTTACAGCGTGGATTCTTCAGTCCTTCAGATAACTGCTGGACACCTGAATTCTGTAGGCTGTTCTTACTCAAGTCCACCTCCGTTAGAAAACAGGGGTCTGAACTGAGAACTTCAGCCAGAGACTGACAGCTTTCCATCATTAGACCACATTCAGTAAGTCTAAAAAGAAAAATGTCACAACTTTTCCAATGAGTTCAGCCACAGAATGCATGTAAAATAATGAAAGTTCAGCTAATAAAAGTTCAATGTTTAAGTTTTGATCTGTCATTCTTAATTTATATTTATGGATCTAACCACTGCCACAACTATGAATTTCATCTTCAATTGAAGACAGTGTTATGGGCCTGATACATTCTAAAGGAAGCTGACCAGGGGGTGTCCTTGCCAGCAGTCTAAACCACCATGACCTTCTCCTCTGGTTTTGGATTAGCATTGGCTGTACTCTCAGGCTGTCCTGGGTGGTAGAGCTCTTACACTATCACAGAGATTAAGGCCAGCACTCCCACAGAGGAACCTTTTTTTGCTGTCTGAACTCACAGTCTTTTCTTTCAGTTATTGCCCACAGCTTAGGATCACAGGTAAGGTTAGGAAGATACAGTAGATCACCACAGACCAGTTTCACTATGACTATCACTGCTGCTCTGACACAGTCCAGGACAAGGAGCCTCCCTTCCCCACTCTTAACAAGAAACAAACCCTAACCCTCAGACTTGGAGGAGCTGATATCTATCCCAGCTGGTTCATATTCAGCAGAAAAATGTTCAAGTGTTTATCGAAGGCCAACCTCAGATGATAATAAAAATAGCAAGGATGTGAACTATACCTTCCACACTGAACAACCCATCAACATTGTCTGCACAAACAGGAGAACTTTTGACTACTTATAGAGACTGGACCACATGAAGTAGAGACCCAGATATCTATAGAACCACCTACAAAAAATCAAGGTAATGCACATGATCATATACCCTCTTCAAATTTACTAAATACATGTAGAAATGTGGATTAAAATAATTCTGATTCTCTTCACAAAACAGCAAATATAAAGAGCTGGTCCAATGTTTCATGGCTTGCATGTACCCATGATATAATTTCAGATTCCCGGGTTCAACTATTGAGTCTGAAGTCTCTTCTCTAGAAAGCTGCCCAGCTCACACTCGCAGGAAACTCAGAATGCTCTCCTGGGAGGTTCTGATTTAGCATAGCCAATCCACCCCAGTGAAACCCAGTAGAAACCCACATGGACATAAGCATGAACATGTGAAACTCCATACTAGAGACCCTGGTCCTGCGAGACAACGCTACCTGTTGAACCACTGTGTTTTCTAATAACTTACAGTATACATCTAAATATATTACTGAGTAAATTTAAATAAATTACAATTAAATAATAATAATTTATTGTACACACGTGAGTTTCTCAGGTCTGCAGTGTGGATCCTTCAGTAGGGCAGAGAGCTGCTTCACTCCTGAGTCTCCGTCTATTTTTCCACTCAGATTCAGATCCGTCTGCAGTAAGGGGTTTGTACCCAGAACTTTACTCAGATTGTCACAAGCTTTCTCTGCTTCAGGACTTTTCACCAGTCTGTGAAGGAGAAAAAGTTTACTCTAACAACATTATAAATATCAAGAGTATTGTCTTAACTCTGCCTCACTATAGTATTCTGGACTATTCATTTTTTAGGCCAATTTTTATCTTTATTTTTGAAAATATCTTTGACCTTATCAGGACATTACATTATAAAACATTTCAAATGTTGGTTTATAATAGAAGAATACATTTTTTACTGTTATAAAAAAAAACTGATTGCTAGAATAAGAAATTATTATGGGTCTTAATAAAAGCAGCCCATTCTTTCCATTTAAACATTGAACATTTCCCTTTTAAACATTTGTTATTTATAATTTGCTCACTTGAGTGTTTTTAGACTACAGTCTGGATCCTGCAGTAAATCAGTGAGCAGCTTCACTCCTGATGTTCCAGGGTCGTTCCCTCTGAGATCCAGCTCTATCAGGTGTGATGATTTCAGAGCTTCAGCCAGAGCAGCGTATCCTTCCTCTGTTATACTGCAGTCTGAAAGTCTAAACAGAGAACATTGGATGGCATTATTATAATAGTCTGATGAACATCTATACAATATAATACTCAATGCCAAGGCCATTTAAGAACTGATATGTTCTATGTTTGTTTGCAGTTTGCATGTAGATATCATGAGCTCTTTGGTAAATTTGAAAGAGCAGAAGCAGAACCTGACCTCAGTATCTGCAGCTCACAGGGCTGATGTTGCAGCAGTGCACAAAGCTTCTTCACTCCAGAGTTTTCAAATTTATTCTCACTCAGGTCCAGCTCTCGTATGTGTGCAGGATTTGATTGGAAAGACGAAGTCAAAGCAGAGCAGGCTTCTTCTGTGATACCGCTGTTCTTTATCCTAATGATTGAGGGCAAACTCATTTTAGTTTAAGAATAATAAACATAGCTGACAGAAGTGATGTCATAAATAATATTACAATACACACGTAAGTTTCTCAGGTCTGCAGTGTGAATCCTCCAGTAGAGCAGGGAGCTGCTTCACTTCTGAGTCTTTAAGTATTTTTCCACTCAGATCCAGTTCTGTCTGCAGTAAGGGGTTTTTACCCAGAACCTCAGTCAGAAAATCACAGGCCTTCACTGCATCAGCACTTTTCAACAATCTGCAGTGACGGAATAAAGACAGATTACATTATTAGCATAATTCTCTTTACATTCAACTGTATATGGTTAGTGTTTTGTTAGAGTATTAAAGTGGATTTTGTATTGAGGTAATTAACCCTGGTACATATTGTTCACCTCAGTGTCTCCAGTGTACAGTCTGGATCCTGCAGTAAATCAGTGAGCAGCTTCACTCCTGATGCTCCAGGGTCGTTCCCTCTGAGATCCAGCTCTATCAGGTGTGATGATTTCAGAGCTTCAGCCAGAGCAGCGTATCCTTCCTCTGTTATACTGCAGTCTGAAAGTCTAAGAGGATAAAAGTCTTTTGTTATTTAATTGTGAAGATCACAACATAAAATCTAACGTTTTTTTTTTATAGGATTCGCACACACATGATTCACACTTAGTCACCTTGCAACTACTTTCTATTTCTTAATGTAATTAAGTATAATTATGACTCCTTTTTCATCATTAAGGTTTTTAATATAATAATTATATCAGGGCTTGTTTTTTTAGTATGGATTCATATTAGAATGAAACTGAAAATATATCTCTCATCTGAACATGTAAGTTGTATCTAGTCATTAACCTGAAATTCTTTTTCCAAACACTTCATTCAGTGTTCACTTGTGGAATAAAGAGGATATAAAAGCAATCCTTCTGCTGAGGTTTAGTTTAATAGGAGAGATGAACTGACCTGAGTTTCTGCAGTTTACAGTTTGGACTCTTCAGTCCAGCACAAAGCAGCTTCACTGCTGAGTCCTTCAGAGGATTCCTGCTCAGATCCACCTCAGTCAGCTTGGAGGATTCTGAGCTGAGAACTGTGTGTAAAGTCGAGCAGCTTCTCTCTGTCAGGTTACACTCACTGAGCCTGAAAGCAGAATTTGGCAGTAATAAAATCATCTGTCCTTAGTTTCACCACCACTACCTAGCTTAATCTTTTTACCCATTATAGCAGCAAAAAGAAAATCTGTATTAATGTCCATGGTTCTGGAATGAGTTGCTTAGCAAACACATATATAAGCTTCTGATATTTTGGTGTCCACATAATTATATACTACACAACAAATTCATTTGAATGCAATTTGAAGACAGCAGGAAAAAGCATGACACAATGTTTATGTAATTTCATTGTTTATAGTGTTTATGCCAACTGATTAATATTTCTTGCCATTAGTGTAACTATGACCAAGCTTTAGGGGCAGAAAACCAGCCGAATGAAGAATGTTTTACTTACAGAGCTGTTGTTGCTTCCTGGACGACTGGCTGGAGTCTCTTAAAGCATTCATCTGACTTTATAAACTTCTGTAGCTCAAACACTTCCAGATTCTTCTTTGATGTCAGCAGCACAAAGACCAGAGCATACCACTGAGCAGGTGTGAGCTCAGATTGAGAGAGATGTCCTGAGCTCATGGAGTTTTGGATCTCTTTCACTAGTGAATCATCATTTAACTCATTCAGACAGTAGAACAGATTGATTGCTCTCTCTGGAGATGGATTTTCTTCAAGTTTGGACTTGATGTACTGAACTATGTCCTTTTGGCAGTCAGAGCTGCTTCCTGTGTGTGTCAGTAGACCTCGAATGAGCTTCTGATTAGACTCCAGTGACAGGCCCAGAAGGAAGCGAAGGAAAAGATCCAAGTGTCCGTTTTCACTCTCCAAAGCCTTGTCCACTGTAATCTTCAGCACATCAATCACTTTCGTTTCTTTGCTCTCCTCTGGTGTTTCAAAAACATTCTTGTTTTCATTTCTGAGACATGCGTATGCATATAAAGCAGCAATGAACTCCTGAATGCTGAGATGCACAAAGCTGAAAACTGTGTCTAGAAATCTGCTGGTCTCCTGAGTGCACAATCCTGAGTACACTGTTATGTTATTAGGGTCAAGTCCACAGGATTCTAGATCTCCTGCATAGAAAATCAGGTTGTTTTTTTCCAGGTGACTAAAGGCAAGTTTTGCCAGTGAAAGAATTTCCTTTTGATCCCATGGAATGTCTGAAGCATTCTTTCTACTGAATTTCTTGTCCCCCTGTACGGTCTGAAAGATCAGGAAACATGTGTACATCTCCGTCAGAGTCTGTGGAATGTCTTCACTCTCTGAGTCTCTCAAAATCCCCTCCAATACAGTAGCTGAAATCCAACAGAAGACTGGAATATGACACATGATGAAGAGACTTCTTGATTTTTTAAGATGATCAATGATTTTGTTGGCCAGAGTCTCATCGATGATTTTCTTCTTGAAGTACTCCAACTTTTGTACATCATTGAAGCCACGCACCTCTGTGACCCGGTGCACATGTTCAGCAGGGATCTTAGCAGCTGCTGCTGGTCGAGTGGTAATCCAGATGAGAGCAGATGGAAGCAGATTTCCTGCAATGAGGTTTGTCAGTATAGTGTCCAGGGGGGCTGGCATTGATGCATCAGTCCACTTCTCATTTTCATGGAATTTTAGAGGAAGTCGACACTCATCCAGGCCATCAAAGATGAACAAGACTTTATACCTATCTGTGAATCTCAGTCCTTTTACTGCTGGGAAAAAATTGTAGATGATGTCCTTTAAACTGCGCACTTTCTTCTCCAGGTTCAGTTCTCTGAAAGGCAGTGGAAATATGAACTTGATGTCGTGATGTTCTTTCTCTTCAGCCCAGTCTAGAATAAACTTCTGCACACAGATGGATTTTCCGATGCCAGCGACACCCTGTGTCACCACAGTCCTGGTTTTGTCTTCTTCAGGTAATGGTTCAAACATGCTGTTGCATTCGATTTTTTTCTCTTGCTCTATTTGACTTTTTTCAGCTTTTTCAATTTGTGTCACCTCATGTTGTTCATTCATTTGTCCACTTCCAGCAGTAGTCATGTACAGATCTGTATAGATCTTGTTCAGAGTGTTGGACTCTCCCTGCTTTGCAATTCCTTCACATACACGATGAAACTTCTTACACAGATTTGATCTGAGAGCACTCTGCTGAAATCCTATTAGTGCATCTAGTTATACGATAATAAAACACAAGAAAACATTAATTAAATAAATAACTGTTCTGAAATAGTAAGAAAGTAGAGAAGCTATAGATAGTCCACTTGTCTACTTGGTTTTGTCCTCATTTGATCTCTTACCTAGGAGTGCATCGGCAAGATCCTTTTGTTCCATCAGGTTTAGAAAGTACAATGCCATATCAAGAGCTGCTTCTTTAATACTCCACATATCTTCTCTCACATCTCCATAATAACTTGTGTTTTCTTTTCTCAGGAATTTCTTAAACATCTCCAGCTCATGTTTTATAAATACGATCATTTTATTTTCAAGATCCTTTACAAAAGACACAGAGAAAATTAAATGCAGAACATAATTTTTTTTTTTGCCTTCTTTGCAACATTCTAATATTTCATTTGAATCTTTATGAAAAACATTCTACACACAGCAGGTACATAAAGAATAGAGAGGAGTTTCTTTATGTTAAATTGACACGTTAGGCAGGGTGTGTGTAGGATACATGCGCAGGGATCACAGAGCAGGAAGTTAAAGTTATATAAATCACAATATGAATCAGGGCAAAAACCGTAAACAGAAACATAAATCAAAAGCACGGCAATAACTGAAAGTAGCCTTAAAGCTACTTTGCCTGAGCGAGTCCTTAAATAGTATCCATGATTACGCAGACGCAGCTGAGAGGAGCGCAGTGTCTCCGTAGCGCTGCAGAGCCAGGGTGGAATGTTGCATAACAAAAATCTTGTATTGATGTTAACAATTATCTGTCAGGTACACGTTGGCTATGGACTACATTTCCCATGTGGCCAGGACTACAGATCAAGATGGCCAACGTGCGCATGTGTTCTGGCTCTCCGGACTACCAATTGGATGCAGGTGCATCCAATCAAGACAGACACTCTAAGACTGTTTATAAGGAGAGATTCAGTCAGTGGCTCCTTGCGAAGCTATAGAGCGTTTTCCTTGAGAGTATCTCTGCTGAACAATATATCTGTGTTTTGTTTTTTTGACCATAGCCTTTCCTGGATTTCTGATATTCTGCCTAGCCCCTTTATTGTTGTTTGTTGATCGCCTGATCTGTGCTTTTCCTTGGATTACGTTTCTGTGTCATGTTTTGGATTTGTCTGCCTGCTTGTGGATTTAAATAAACTATTTAAATACACTTCTGCCTTGTGGATCCCTGCACATGCATCTTCCTGAGTCCTGTATTGTGACATTATCAAGATTTGACATGCAAGAGCTTCTTTGCCAAATGTTGAATGTAGACCTTAAAGATCAAATATAATCATGCCTGATTCACTCTCTATGCTCTTCCTGTTGTGGTTCATTTCAGAGAGTCTCTAGATTATCTCATATATCTCACAGTATTTAGTGTACTGGTGCTTCCGTGCTTTCATTCATGCAGACCATGCTATGTTCTTAGGTATTATATACCTAAATGATGCCTCCCATTACACAAAGGATCCAAAACAACTAAATTAGATAAAACGTCTTGTGTATATTAGCATATTAGTATATACTTTGTTACACCATGGGTGGCAACACACCTGAAATACTATCCGTGAAGAGACAACACAGCAGGATGCTGATGGCCAAAGAGATTTGTGAGTGTTGCTGTACTAAGAGTCTGCACTTATGGCCTGTACATATAACTTTGCCAGATGTTGTCTCCACAGTCAATGTCATTGCACAATGTTGAGGAAACATTAAACTGGCTCATCCCACCACAGTGCCAACTCAGGTAGGTAGGTAGGTAGGTGGGTAGGTAGGTAGGTAGGTAGTAGGGGTGTGCAAAGCAGCCGGTATTTGTATCTGTATTTGTATTTGTTGAGGGGGGAAAAGTATTTGTATTTG
>JAOYFF010000262.1:0-14952 GCA_025773925.1 Cryptomyrus ogoouensis
TACATCCCTGTGAATCCACACGCTCCTCACTCCTGTGCCTGTACATCCCTGTGAATCCACACGCTCCTCACTCCTGTGCCTGTACATCCCTGTGAATCCACACGCTCCACACTCCTGTGCCTGTACATCCCTGTGAATCCACACGCTCCTCACTCCTGTGCCTGTACATCCCTGTGAATCCACACGCTCCTCACTCCTGTACCTGTACATCCCTGTGAATCCACACGCACCTCACTCCTGTACCTGTACATCCCTGTGAATCCACATGCTCCTCACTCCTGTGCCTGTACATCCCTATTTATGCCGGTTAATTAACATGATCGACTTTCGAAACTATTCCGCGATTAATTATTTATTAAGAGAGCTTCTGGTTTGCTCACTGCTGTTAATTATTTTCCATCTCTAGAAAGTTTGTCATGTGGCTGTTTGCGAGCTGGTAAGGACAAAATGTAAGAGGATGTGAGTTTGTCGGCTGCACAGGGCGGCACGGAGAAAGGCGGCAGAGCAGAGCCCTGTGAGTTTGTCGGCTGCACAGGGCGGCACGGAGAAAGGCGGCAGAGCAGAGCCCTGTGAGTTTGTCGGCTGCACAGGGCGGCACGGAGAAAGGTGGCAGAGCAGAGCCGTGCTGCAGCCCACACAGTCTGCTTGTTGTCTTGTTTAATTAATTGTCTTATTTAGTTAATAATACAGTGCAGGCCATTTAAATAGCATAAATGCACTTTCTGCTGTTGTATGCTTCCCTTCTGAAAGGTTTCTGCAGCCCTGATCTGCTTATCACCCGCTGAAATTCACTGGTGCATGAAAAGAGTATCATGTATGAGCTTATTTAATGCAGACAGCCTCTCCATCCTGGAAGCAGGCTCATTCCTTGGCAGCTTGGTGACACAGCTAAGTGCCCTGAATTGCTTCGATGGACCTAAAATAATTAGTCGCCGCTTTTTCTATTCCTTCTACGCATAATTTTTCCGTTTTTATCCCGGAACTCCGCTCAGTCTACCTCTAATACTCTTCCTTCTGCCTGTATCTGAAAATGTCTTTTCTCTGAACTTATGCTGATGTCTGACACTGGAAGGTTGTATGTCTCACGGACATCATCTTCTGCATGCGCTTCCAGGAGATTAACATTTCAGCAAGTCACCTATTAATTTTGTTTAATTTATTAAGTGGCTTAAAACTTGTCAATAGCTGCTTTGCTTGTTTGTGACGGGCAGAGCGAGCCCTATCTGAATCAGGCCCAGCTTCCATTACCTGCTGGGCTACCTGAATCACCTGGCAGCCGTCTGCATGTGTTGCTGGCAGGATGCTGCTGGTCTTGGCAGGGGACGTCACTCGGGGGAGCGGGAGAGTACAAGCGCTCAGACCACGGAATGGCAATTCCAATTCCAGCCACCGGAGGCCCGAGGGCTAGGGCCTGCCCCGCTTCCTGTGCTCCGCACCTGCGCCTCCCCAGTGCGTGTGAGGAAGGGGGGGGGTGCGGGAGGCTCTGCCAGCCCATCGATCGCTCTTACCTCAGAGATGGGCACTAAATCCATCACCCGCCGGCCCGTGGGAAGCACTCAGCACCCACAGAGGATGGGGGATGGAGCCCAGGCCACAGCTGAGGCCCAAAATGGATGGGATCCAGGCTGGGGATATGAGATCCAGGCTGGCGTTATGGGATCCAGGCTGGCGTTATGGGATCCAGGCTGGGGATATGAGATCCAGGCTGCCGTTATGGGATCCAGGTTGGCGTTATGGGATCCAGGCTGGCGTTATGGGATCCAGGCTGGGGATATGAGATCCAGGCTGGGGATATGAGATCCAGGCTGGCGTTATGGGATCCAGGCTGGCGTTATGGGATCCAGGCTGGTGATATGGGATCTAGGCTGGGGATATGAGATCCAGGCTGGCATTATGGGATCCAGGCTGGTGATATGGGATCCAGGCTGGGGATATGAGATCCAGGCTGGGGATATGGGATCCAGGCTGGTGATATGGGATCCAGGCTGGGGATATGAGATCCAGGCTGGGGATATGGGATCCAGGCTGGGGATATGAGATCCAGGCTGGGGATATGGGATCCAGGCTGGGGATATGGGATCCAGGCTGGGGATATGAGATCCAGCTGCTATAATCCCCTACATCTTAATGTCACCGTGTGCTGACGCCCTCGGCAATCAGGGTGATTGTGTGGATTTGAAGTCCGCCGAGGCATGACGTGACGCCTCACCAGCCCGGGGGGTGGGGGGAAATGGGGAAGTGGCCCCCTGAAGAGAGGAGGCGAGCGGCAGGGGAGAGCTGGGGAGGGTCACCCCCGATGGTGGCTCTGCGGATGTGGCTGCCTGGGGGCATGCATTCAGTGGTGGGGGGGGTCTCAAGATGCTCGAGGTGCTCGAGGTTACAAGCTGAAAAGAACAGGCAGATGATTCGCAGGACACAGCTGCACAAGTAGAGAAACAGCGTGCAGCCGCACATTAATGATCCTCATGTCCCCCTAGTGGACTGGCGTTTGAATGTCACTTTTCACTCTTTGTAAGGCCCAGGGAGGCATGCGAGAGGCCATAATTCATACAGAGGGGCCAAAATTCTTATTAGCCAATGATGTGTTTTAAATCGATTAGTGACATGCGAGGGGGAACTCTGAGGGCCAATCAGCTTTCAGCTGGGGCCAGTGCCCCTGTGGCCCCGCCCCTGCAAAGGCACCAGAATGTCCATCGTATTTCGTGATGCTTGCTGATATTCTGCTGATGTGCAGTGAGATTTATCTGTTATTTTATTGTACGGTTAAGTTCTTTTTTCTTATACAGATAGATTTCTCTTGGCGGATTTCACTTTGTCTTTGGACTGCAAATAAGTACGGCTCACTCTCCAGCTGAGATGTAAAGCACCTCAGCAGAAACGAGAGTCCTGACAAACTGCAGGACCTCAGATACAGCCTGTCAGCCAAGACGGAGGGCTGCCTTTGGCACTGATATGACTCCCGAGAGTCCTGACAAACTGCAGGACCTCAGATACAGCCTGTCAGCCAAGGCGGAGGGCTGCCTTTGGCACTGATATGACTCCAACATGACTCCTGAGAGTCCTGACAGACCACAGGACCTCAGATACAGCCTGTCAGTCAAGACGGAGGGCTGCCTTTGGCACTGATATGACTCCAACATGACTCCCGAGAGTCTTGACAGACCACAGGACATCAGATACAGCCTGTCAGCCAAGACGGAGGGCTGCCTTTGGCACTGATATGACTCCAACATGACTCCCGAATTTGTGCACGTGTGATTGTAAAACTAAAATGTACTAAACGTAACTAAAATGATAGTAATATATATATAAATGTTACAAGGGATGCAAGGTTTAGTAGTGGTTTAAAATGCAGAAGCACTACAGTTAAGAGAGTCAATTTAATATAAATAAAATTTCTGCAACATGCTAAATACTGCAAATGCTGTGATTTTTGTTTTACTTTGTGGGTGGACTGTGGCCCTCGGAGATAGAATTTACAATCTCGGAAAGGTTCTCGTTTCAAATGCTGTGGACAACAGAGTGATGTCACCATTGGACCCGTAACCTGAAATTGCTCCAAAAAAATGTATGTTACTTTGGATAAAAGTCTCTGCTAAATGTTGTCACATGTAAGAACCTCACTGATCAGATTATCGACGATGTCATTTGCAGAAAAGGCAGGAGGTCCTGACTGTGCTCCTACACCCCCACCCTAACCCCTCCCCCCCCCGCCCCAAAAATACAGCCCCCACCGCGGTCTCCTTCTCCTTTGATGTGGGAAATGGGCCAGTGGAGCTAGTGGTCCGGTCTCCCACGCCGCTCGACGATGACCAGTGGCACCGGGTCAGCGCCGAGCGCAACGTCAAGGAGGCCGTCCTGCAGCTGGACCAGAAGTACCGGGAGGTGCGACCGGCGCCACCCCAGGGCCACACCCGCCTGGAGCTCTACAGCCAGCTTTACGTGGGTAAGGGGGGTGGGGTCATGTGACTCGCTGACTTGATGGTGACGTACTGTGTACAGGTGAGTGGGTCAGCCATACAGTGGATGATGGTGTAGATGATGCCACAGAGTTTTAAAAGTGCCTGAACGAGAGACAGGACTGCAAACTGCTCCTGGGAAAATGGGGATCGACAGTCTCACCCCCCCCCCCCGCCGTTCCTGCTGGTAGACCGTCCCACTGCCAAGGAGCATGGAGGCCTTGTCCAGAAAGCATGGTGGTGACAGAATGGGGGTGGCCCACATCTCTGCGGAGGGCCTGTCCTCACTTTGCAGACAGACCGACGGGGCCGTTCCACAGGCAGGCCGTGGTGACCTGTTAGGTTCTCAGAGATTACTCCTATCTTCACACTCCGCTGCTGCAAGTCGAGCCTCAGCTGTGGTCCGGGGAAAGTAGAACGGCCCGAATTACGATGCTGTCAGCACCAAGGCTGCGGTAATTGCTGCCAAATGGCTTCAGCGCGTCCGATCTGTGCCATTCTCGGCCTTCGCACTCATTGCTCTCTAACGCATTTCCTTCTCCATCCTGCATCTACTGTTTCTGCCATTACAGACATCAGTTCTGATGATTGTATTTATTAATCGGAGTATGGGCACTACTGCGGGGAGTGACGTAAATCCTACCAGTAATGTCCTTCTAGCATCTCATGAAAAGGCTTCCAGAAGAGTGGAAGCTATTATGGCAACAAAGCGTGCCCGTCTCCATATAAATATCTTTGGTTTCTGACTGAGACGTTGGACATGCTGGTGTCCGCATACTTTTGGCCATGCATTTTATCTACACACCCAGTACTGTTGACCAGAATTACTGAGAATGGATGTCTTCACAGGAAGTAACTTGGAACACAGGGAGGTCACCTACTGTCGTCACAGGATGTAACCTGGAACACAAATTACATCATTTATAATTCCTCTTAATTATCTTAACCCATCTCAAACTAGCAACCTTTTGGGGAATGAGAAATAAAACCCATATCTTGGCAAATACATTGATATTTTAGATGGAAGTTGCAGTAATAATCTGTAAAGTATGTTGTATGTGTCGGGCGAAAAACGACACAGATGCAGCGTCTTTGGGACACGTGTGGACACCACAATACCGACGACACTGCCTGAGCTGGGACACACAGTGAGGGACGGCACATGTATGCATGGCAGCAGAGAGACAGGTGTGAAGGGACAAGACATGAGTGCTGGCATCAAGGTGATTATGGGATGATCGGCGACCCCTGCTGGCCGAATGAGAACAAGGCGGAGGCAGATCATGGCAAATTATTACGTGTGAGGGGGTTGGGTGGATCAAACCTGTATTCACATTCGTAGCCTTGACTGAAAACAGGAGTTTTCTGAGGTGAGACCGTGGATCTTCACGTCTCGTGTTTACAGAGAGATTAAAAACTCCTCAAAATCTGAAAGAGGTTCATTAAAAGTTCCATCTGTCTTTGCTGCGTTCCCCAGACTCCCCTTAAAATCCCTCATCTGTGTTGTGCGCCGTATGTAACGCAACTTTGGGACGGCAACAGGAAACTTCGGTCGCTCAGCGGCACCGACCTCCTACTTTCCGACACTTTTCAGAATCGGAAAACTTCCCAATTCGCTTGACAGAATCGCTCCGGATTTGCATAATGGCTGCGCCATCAACACAAAGACACATTGGAGTATTAATTCTACTGAGATTAAGACTTTGTGCTCTTACATCAAAATGCTAACGTTAAACTTGCATAATGAGACATGAAATGAAAAGCTTAGGGGCCCTGGTCCTTATGAGCACGACGCCGCTTATAATCCCCGCGAAGGGCCCGGCGGCACCTGGCGTCAGACTTGCTGTTCACCCCACGCTCACATTTTCATATCGCGTCCATCCGAATGGAAAAAGTGCAAGTTGGGCTGTCATGAGCTAGCATTGCGGCTTCAGATTATTTAACTAATGTTAACTTCCACATTTATCCCTAGGAACTGAACCCCCATCGCTTTCCTTGAACGTTCTCATTTACATTCTCCTCTGCACACTCTCCTTGTTCATTTTTACACCTTCAGTATGCATTTGCATTTTTTATTTCTGTCCATATGCAAGCATGTGCGCCTCACTGAAGCTGCATTTTTGATTATCACTTTATCTGAATATTCTTGTTTATTGCATCAAGCTTGGAGAATAATGTAATTTTTATTTCATAATGTATAATGTAGTTTTATTTCAATTCATAGTGTAATTTGCTGGTATTTGCTGCGAGTTGTTTGCATTAGGTACATTGCTTGCATGTTTCTCGCATCTGTTCTCTGTGACTTGCCTCTCACTGTCTCCCTGGTTGCATTGCGTGATTGCCATGTTTTACATTCCTGTGAGGACAGTAGGTGACCCCTTTGTGTCCCAGGTTACTTCCTGTGAGGACAGTAGTTTGGCTTTTATTGTGCTGTGGTGTTCGCTGCAGTGACAGTAAGTAACATTTTCTCCTACAATCTCATTATGTCGTTACCTACATCAATTAGGTGATCCAGTCATTTCTACAGCGTTTGCTATTTTAGCACTGTGCTTGCCGCCGACGGCCTGCTACTCTCTTAGTAGGCCTTTCCAAGCGTAATTAGAGAGCAGTGAAGCCATGCCGGTAGCACGAAGGAGCCCGTCACTGTGAGCGTAAGAAGTGCAACATTAATAGTATAAACAGTGTCATTGCAGTGTTATGATATTTATCTCTTCCGTTTTGTGGAGGTGAGAAAATCTGTTCCTGCAAGTGGGTTTGTTTCATTCTCCTGTCAAATGATTCAAATGGTTTGTTTTTCTATTCTCAAAGTGAGCTAAATGAATACTAAAGCAGTACTTCTAACATAACAGCTACTCCAGGCACTGAGACACGTCTGATACACACAGTTAATTATTTTGTTTTGCTGTTTCTTGTCTGCTTTTTTTCTGAATAGCTATAAAAGACCCCAAAAATGATGTAATTTGAACCTACGCTTACAAAGTTCTTTATCACCAAATCCCTGTGAGTCGTAATTAAGCTATATGTAAAAACGGTTGCTTGGGACTGAGCTAAAGCATGGAATTTTTTTTCATGGTTGGACCTGATCTATTGCCTTTGCATTTGTGATTCGCCCGTATAAATGCTTCAGTGTCTGCCTGAGCTCACAGGCTACGTTATGACTCCCTGAGCCTGCCGAGTGTTCAGAAGGTGAGGATCACACAGTCACACCGAAAGGTCGCAGAAGTTAATCTCTCTGTGCCCCACGTCTGTTAACACAAAGGATTAGTGCCTGGATTTGGGGGCTGTGTACCAAAGGAAACTTCAGAAAGCGCGATATCTTCTGTTCTCACTTTTCTAAGGTACTTTTTGCTAGTGGATTTATGCCACTTCGCTGCACTAAGCGTCCGTATCCTGGGCTGCCAACTTCCCTCAGCTGGCTGACGTGACTTTTTCAATTCGAGACTAGTCTGCACGCGCATTTACATGTATGTAGCAGTTTAATTACCTTGTAAATAGTCTGCAGGGTTTGCAAACCGTCCCACTGCTTTTGATGTAGCTAATTATAAGTTCATAATGGATTAATATAGATTTGCGGTACGATTTCTTAGATGAGCGGCAGAGTCTGAAAGGCTGAGTGTTACGCCAGATGCATGAGAGCTGCAAACCCTGGTATGACCAGCATGTGAACATACACATTTGGTCAGTTGTGGACAAACTTGTGGCAGCAGAGCTATTTAATTATCCCTTCTACTAGAACGTTCTTTCATGAACGTTCCCTTTAACAGTCTTAGTAAGCCATTCTCCGCAAACCCTGTGACAGTCTCTCCCTCCCTTATCAAAGGTGCTGCCGGCGGCCAGAGGGGTTTCCTGGGCTGCATCCGCTCCCTGAAGATGAACGGCGTGACCCTCGACCTGGAGGAGAGGGCAAAGGTCACGCCCGGCGTAAAGCCCGGCTGCTCGGGCCACTGCAGCAGCTTCGGCACCTACTGCCGCAACGGGGGCAAGTGTGTGGAGAAGTACAACGGCTACTCGTGCGACTGCAGCAACACGGCGTTCGACGGCACCTTCTGCACCAAAGGTGACCCCCGTGTGCCGTCGGTTTGCGAGCCGAAAAGGGCCTGACTTCGCATCGTCTAACGGAGCCGTGATTCATAATCGGTGCGCGTGGAGATCAGCCGCTGCTGGACCTGCCGCTGGTTTTACGCACCGTGTCCGATAACAGCGTCAGCAGGAAGTGCCTTTGCACTTTCCACTCTGCTAGCGTGGATTAAGTAAAATGCTAATTAAGCATTCGGCACTTGGTCCCGCAGCGACTGATTGAGCCAGAGGTCTTCGGCAGCGGAGGCCGATCCGCTGTCACGCGCGATACATATTAATGCAGTCCTCCACACCCTAGGGGGCGTCTGTCGGAGGGGGGTCATCTCTCACACGTTCCTGTCCGAATACAGCTGGTCAGACAGCTCTCTGTGGATCACACCCCTCATCTCCATCTCCATAAAATGGGACTCAGATCCTCGCTGTACATCCCCCGTCTGTCACCTCAGGTGGAGTGAAATGCTCTTTGTGACAGACGGGGTCTCCGCACACCTTCCCGCCCGCATGCACCAGAGAGTGCAGACAGCCCCCCCCCCCCGAGACCCCCAGGCACTGACATGCTGTGGCTTGATCCACACGCAGCTCCTGTGCTCCTCAGTGTTCATGCTTGTCCTTTCTGTGCCTGTACTAGTCAGCACTGTCGCCCCCTGACCTGGTCTCATTCTGCTGCCTGACACGACGTGACTGATACTCTTCAGCAGCAGATCACCTGCTTATTCCCTAACACCAGCTCCCTTCCTTCCTCATTTCTCCTGAAATGCTGCACAGTATGGCGTCCATCCGGTCACTATTCACATCCTTTACGCCGTTGGGCCGTTATTCCACAGATCTCTACAAGCCTCTGGATTTTTTCTGGGAGCGTCTGCCTGATATTCAGATATACTCTGTGAATGTCAAAGATGAGTAACACAAAGCAGTTTTGATCAAACTTACTATTTCCAGGATGGAGAACGTCATCTGTATGGCCGTTTCTGCCTAATCTGCCTACTTGCTCTGGCACCTGCCTCTTAATGAATAATGTATCTTGCTTATATAGCTGATGCTGAGTAGGTTGCCCTGTTCGCGGTGGTGATGAGGTGTGAGAAGGGCTTTACACGCAGCTTTTCCCCTCCTGTTTCCCTGCGTGTCGTCAGCTTGCTGGTGCCCTCAGTGCGCCTGCATGGTAATACTGCTGACGTCGTGTCTCTGACTCTGTCTGTCTGTGTGCGTCGCAGATGTGGGGGCCTTCTTTGAGGCAGGCACCTTTCTCCGGTATAATTTCATGTCCGAGCTGGCTGCGGCGTCGTCCCGGGAGACCAACCTGACGCGGGAGGAGCTGTCCTTCAGCTTCAGCACGTCCAGTGTGCCCAGCATTCTGGTCTACATCAGCTCCAGGACACAGGACTACCTGGCCGTGGTGCTGCGGCAGAATGGTGAGGAGGGGCGGGGCTTGTAGAGGGGTGGGGCCTGGTGAGGGTGTGGCCTATAGGGGGTGGGGCCTGGAGAGGGTGTGGCCTATAGGGGCAGGGCCTAAATAAGGAGGGGCATGAAGAGGGAGGGGCTCGGGCCAGAGGTCCAAAGTGACACTGGTGGTTCAAGGAGAAAATGTAGATCACCAGGCTGAACCATCAGCCATTCGTGGGTGAACTTGCTGTGAACATTTTTTTTTAAGTGCAGATTGGCTGACATAAATGGCAATTTTGACCGGAGCAGAAACATCCCAAACCATTTAAATTGTTGTTATGGTATCTCTCGTCTGCTGTGCAGTTCCGGAGGTGTAATAACAAATTTTGTGGTTTAAATCGCTTTTCCAATCTGAAGATTTTTATAAGCCATGGCCAGGGTCTCTCAGAAATAACTTCATGCTCTTCACAGTGCTTCCAAACGTAGTGCTTCAAACAATGTGTTTCTCGAGAAACCAAACGCAGCGAAACGAAAGCTTTGCGGTGTTCAGGTTCCCCGGGCCGCTGACTCCCTCATCCTGTACTGGAATGAGCCGTGGCGGCGTCCTCCCTGTTTCTTCCATACATCTAGAAGGTTAATGTTGCTTGAATTTGTTTTTGTGAAGCAGCCGCCTGTTTAGCGGGGCCCGTTTTCACGTTCTGCGGGCCAGAGATGTGGAACCAGGAGGCTTACCCTGCTCCTTGGCTGCATGACAGGTCCCATATACTGTCACAGAACTTTTCAGATTTATTGACAGCGCGGTGAGATGTTCAGGACAGCCGCTTTCATCTGCCGGATTGAGCCCCTGTCAGACGTGCAGCGACGAGCTGTAGCGTGACGTGTCTGAGAGCGAGTTCCGGCTGGTTCCGCCTGAGTGCTGATTGAGGGGGTGAGCCCGAGACTGACAGGCGGTCTTCCACCGGACAGGAACGCTGCAGATCCGCTACGACCTGGGCGGTCTTAGAGAGCCCTTCACCATCAACCTGGACCAGCGCAACATGGCCAATGGGCAGCCGCACAACGTCAACATTTCCCGCGTGGAGAGGACCGTCCAGCTTCAGGTGAGGTCCTGGGGCTGGGAGGGGTGTTCAGAGCCACTGGAGCAGAACCGCCCGGCTAATGCAGGTCCTGTGCCACCACTGCCAGAGAATGAAGACTTCAACAGAGCCTGCCCTACTAATGTGGGTCAGCCTATAGCATCACTGCCATTATACAGTGACGGCACTGCATGTAAACAAGCAGCTGAAAGTCTGGAGATGCAAACTCCACAATTCAGAGAAGCAGCTTAACTGAACCCTGCTCCTCCCCATAAATCTACTGCATGGGTAGTTTACTGGAAAACAGGGGAGACTCTATGGTATTTTTAAGGTGGAGGGCATGGAGGGGCCATAATTCATGCAGAGTGACGAGGGTTATCATTAACCAATGATATGTTTTGATTTGGTGAGTGACAGGGGAGGGGCACACCGGGGGCCAATCAGCTCTCAGCTGGAGCCAGTCAGAGAGTCATGTTTACCATGCACCTCCAAACATTGACAGACTTGTGATTTTCCCGTTTTGGGAGCTCGTGCCGCTGTTACAGACGAGCATGGTGAAGGACAGATGGTCCACGCTGTGGCTCACAGGATGGCACCCAAAAAGAGCACAAGAGGCCTTGTGGGGGTCAAAAAAAGGACCAAAAGGACCAGAGGGGGTGAAGAACAAAGCAAGTGAACAACAAAAACGAAGACCAACACAGTAACAACCACAGCAATACAGCAGTGAACACAGGGCAACAACAGCTACAAACACACAATGACTGACTCGGGAAGAAGGGCAGGCGGGCACATACATACTCCGTTAACAAGCATGAGATGAGGGACAGGCGTGGGCCAAATACAGTCAAACACTAAAGACTAAGGGCAACAAGAAGCAGGAGTGGCTCAATTCACAAATCACAGAAGACTCGAACACTAGGAAAGGGCTGACCAGCGACATCTGCTGGACAGGCAGGGAAACAACAATGTGGTGATGTTTACAGAAAACCAGGTAGCATTTTTAGGGTGCAGTAGATTTCAGACGCACATGGTACATATCTGGCTCCGCCTTTAGTGGGCGAATGGCCAGCAAGGGCCGTTCGTGGTTCAAGCCCTGACACCTTTCCCCTGGACATTGGGTCTTCCGACTTTTTGAATAATTAATGAACTCACACACAGTGACACTGGTTGCAGCCGTGAATGAACATACGAGCGCACTTCAGGAATGGAAGCCGTTCGATGCGCTAATTTGTTAGCCAGTGCTAATCAGACACTTGAGCTGTGTTCGAAACGTCCACTTGTTCGATCACTCACTGACTTGCTCACTATATAGTGTTCACTGTATAGGAAACTCACTAGTGGATAAGGGCAGACAGCGGTTGACACACTAGCAAAGTTTCTCCGACACTCACGCGAAATGCCGCAATGCATGATGGTCTAAGTAAACCAATGTAAGGTACAGCATTTTGGTGTTCCTAGTGCCGATTCTGTAGTGCACTATGTGAATTAAATTTACAGTTTAGGATTCGAACAGCACTACAAAATGGCTGACTCCCTATATAGTGCACTACCCGCACCTTAAGGCCGCAGATACCGCTTTTGTAATTATACCTCACACTGCATCACACTGCATCACACTGCATGATTGGTAATCAAACTGAAAGCTACTAAGTGAAGAGTCACTGGGGCAAAAACAGTCATTTTATAGAAATTATTTACCAAAATGAAAAACGTGGCACTGATTTAATTACTGTAGAATTGCTCGCATAATTAACTGCTCCAAGAAACGAATGTCCAGCATTATGCAGAAAACCCTATTAAAAGCTTTATTATGCTAAATAAGAATTGATTTATGGCAGTGAATGCACTGGAGCAGTCCCTCAGGCTGCAGGGTTCCTGAGCAGATACGGCGTTCTTTCATCTTCATTTCTCTGCTCTCAGATCTTGCTAACATCACTTTCCATCGTCGCCATGTCTGCCTCCGCAGATCTCCAAGACCACTGCTTCATCTCACGACTGCCCATTATCATAAAGTGTCTTTGTTTTGCACATGCATTTCAATTTTTTTTCCAAAAATCGACCTGATGTGGCCACAAGGGGGCATCCAAGAGGCTTTCAGAGATAAACTGAAAAGGGTCATTGTCTGTTTGTATTTGTATCGCGTGTTTGCAAAAATGCATCTAATTGTTCTGGATGCTCACAATAAGATTGAGTTACAGCTGCAGTTACAGCTCTTACAGCAGCTGGACTGCTGGGGTTTCATTAAAGGGCTCTTAACTCCTGCCTTGTCTGATGTGTTATATACTGCGGGGGTCCAATAATGATTGCTTGATAGTGTTTACATATTTACATTAGGTTTCTCTTTACTGTTACTTCGCTCACTGTCTGTTTTTCTGGCTGTCTATGTTTGCCTGTCTACCTCATTGTCCTTCTGTCTCTGTCTTTCTGTCTGCCTCATTGTCTGCCTGTCTGCTGGTCTATCTGTCTGACTGTCTGTCTGTCTACCGGTCTGTTTGCCTGCATGTCTGTCTTTCTGTGCCTGCCTGCCTGTCTCAGTTAATCTGTCTTTCTGCCTGTCTGTCTCTCTATGTCTGCCTGCCCCAGTCTGTCCTTCTATCTGTCTCTCTATTTGTCTGTCCCTGTCTTTCTGCCTGTCTATCTATCTGTCTTTGTCTGTCTGTCTCTGTCTCTCAGTTTTCTTGCCTGTGTCTCTGTCTCTGTCAGTCTCTCTGTCTGTCTCTCTGTCTGCCCGCCCCAGTATGTCCTTCTATCTATCTCTCTATTTGTCTGTCTCTCTGTCTCTGTCTGTCTCTCTGTCTGTCTCTATCTGTCTTTCTTTGTCTCTGATTGTCTCTCATTCTTTCTGCCTGTCTCTCTCTCTGTCTGTCTGTCTGTCTGTCTGTCTCTGCCTACCTGTCTGGCTACCTCACTGTCTGTATGCCCGCCTGCCTCACTCTCTGTCTGTCTGTCTGTCTCGCAGCTGGACCACTACCCTCCAGTGAACTATTCCCTGCCGGAGGCTTCAGACACCCAGTTCAACCTCATCAAAGCTCTCTTCCTGGGAAAAGTTTTTGGTAAATATGATCAAAATCACCATGGATGAATAAACCATTGGCATATTTCACTGGTTTCATTAGTCCTGGTGCTTAAGCACTAGCTGTATCCTGCAGCCGATACCTTACAGCTTCATCTGTGAAGTTTAAACAGTCTTCGGCTTCACAGCCCTGTATCTCTCTGCTCTCTCTGTCTGAGGCCTAAGAGTCTTATTCAGCTTCTCTATCAGGGCAGGTATTTCTCCGTAGGCTGGAATCGCCCATCTGCGGAAAGTCACACCCCATCTCTGATTTCCTCACTCCTTTAAAATAAAAGCAGCCGTCGTATGACAATACAGTCACACTTCTGGGCCACTGAGCTTTCTAAGTCTCACGGCAGTTGTTTAGCCAAACGTCCACATTCAGAGCTGCTTCAGCGCTGGAATATGACTGCTGTCTCTGCTCCATCTACAACATGATGGTGATGGAATCACCTGAAAGGGTGGCCGGATCGCCATGGATGTGGGCTGGTGAAAGTCATGCAGGGGTCTAGAGGGTGACTCTCTGTGCCCAGGTGAGATGCCAGCGCAGGGCAGGGAGAGCGCTGTGAGGGAGCTGGGAGCCCTGCCAAAGCTCTGTGAGGGAGCTTGGAGCCCTGCCAAAGCACTGTGAAAGACAGGCACCTTATAAGGAGAATGTGGCTGGTAGGATCTGTAATAATTTACTCTGCACACCAGGGGGAGCCAAAGATTCAAAGATAATAGTCAAATGTGAAGGTGATAGCAGTATAGAATAGAATAGAACAGAACAGAATACAGATACTTCATTAATCCCTGTGGAGAAATTCTCTTTATGCCTATATATTTAAACTAATTGTAGATAAAAAATTTGAATTTTTAATCTGAGTTGGAGTCGCTATGGGTCTGACTGAAAGATGTGCATGATGTGTGAGTGACTGGTGTGTGTGTGTGAATGGTGTGTGTGTGAATGGTGTGTGAGTGACTGGTGTGTGAGTGACTGGCGTGTGAGTGAGTGGCGTGTGAGTGAGTGGCGTGTGAGTGAATGGAGTGTGAGTGACTGACGTGTGAGTGACTGGCGTGTGAGTGAATGGCGTGTGTGTGAATGGTGTGTGAGTGACTGGTGTGTGAGTGAATGGTGTGTGTGTGAATGGTGTGTGAGTGACTGGCGTGTGAGTGAATGGCGTGTGTGTGAATGGCGTGTGAGTGACTGGCGTGTGAGTGAATGGCGTGTGTGTGAATGGCGTGTGAGTGACTGGCGTGTGAGTGAATGGTGTGTCAGTGACTGGTGTGTGAGTGACTGTGTGTGAGTGACTGGTGTGTGAGTGACTGGTGTGTGAGTGACTGTGTGTGACTGACTGGTGTGTGAGTGACTGTGTGTCAGTGACTGGTGTGTGAGTGACTGGTGTGTGAGTGAATGGTGTGTCAGTGA
>JAOYFF010000263.1:0-14944 GCA_025773925.1 Cryptomyrus ogoouensis
ATATCGGATTTTAAAACCAACAAATATTTGTATCGGTATCGGCCTTCAAAATCCTTTATCGGTCGGGCTCTAATTCAGACTATCCTGCATTGCAGTCTTTTATCAATTTTTCTCTTCCGTTCACGTCCAGTGAGATTAGCTACAGTGCCATGTGTTGTAAACTTCTTGATTATGTTGGGCACAGTGGACAAAGGAAAATGTAGATCTCTGGAGATGGACATGTAGCCTTGAGATTGTTGATACTTTTCCACAATTTTTGTTCTCAAGTCCTCAGACAATTCTCTGCTTTCTTTCTTAGTGTGGCACACACACAGACACACAACAGAAAGGTTGAGTCAACTTTTCTCCATCTTAATTGGCTTCAGCTGTGATTGCTATATTGCCAGCACCTGTTTCTTGCCACAGGTGAGTTCAAACAAGCATGAAATAAAACGATTTACCCACAATTTTGAAAAGGTGCCAATAAGTTTGTCCGGTCTATATTTGGAGTTCTTTGTGACAGGATGTCAAATTTGTCTTTTTTTCTCAGCTTTCTTTTGTGTCGATCCAATGCACGTAAAGGAAATAAACATGTGTATACCAAAACATTTGTAATTGCAACAATATTCTGGAAGAAAAGGTGCATTTTCTGGAAAAGTTTCAGGGGTGCCAATAGTACCTCAGGGTGCTGCACCCGAAATTTTACAAACCACCGAATAGTATGCCACCGAGTTTATAAAGCTGCCACGTGCCTACCTGGATAAGGCACCTCAAACTAGGACCCAAGTGCCACTATGCAGCAGGCGATACCTCAGCACCACACCAGCCTCGATCCCCAGCAGGCCTGACCCTATTAGCCCTCTGACGGTTTCGACTCATTCGACCAAGAAGAAACAAATAAAAAGTTTCTTAGGCCTGGCCAGGTACTACCGATGCTTCTGTAGAAATTTCTCTGATGTGGTTTTGCCCCTCACACACTTGCTTGGTAAGAATGCATCATTTGAATGGTCCCCAGATTGTCAGGCTGGGTTCACCTCAGTCAAAGCTCTGCTTAGCAGCTCGCCAATGTTAGCCGCGACAAGGTTAGACAAACCATTACAGTTAGAAGTGGATGCCAGTGCCAGTGCTTTTGGGATGGGGGGGCAGTTCTTTTACAGGAAGATAATAATAGGCACAACCACCCAGTCTGCCACTTCTCACGGAAGTTCCTAAAGCACCAGCTCACCTATAGCCCAATTTCGACTCGGTTTACTTGCGTATGACTTTGTTTTGTTTCTGGTTTGTTGATTCTCATTTAATCCCAGGGTTTATTCGCTAGTCTCTGTATTTGAATTTCCCATGTACCAAACTTCTTTTCTGTAATTACAACTCCAACTAAGCCTTGCCCTTATTTGTGTTATGTGTGTGTATGACTGTAGGGACTGACTGCCATTTCTATATTCACTGTATTTTAACTTTGTTTAGGGAGTTAGCATAAGCTGTTGCTTCCTGTTTTTCTGATCCCTTGTGATCCTTTTGGTTTTGTAGCAAGTTTTTTGTTTTGTAAGAAACCCCTCGGGTTCTCAGAGCTACAAGTGGATTGTCACTCTTTTACTGTCTGTGCCATACCGCATCGCAACACACGGTTTTAAAAAAGTTATTAAAACGCACATAATACAATGCACAATAGAAAACGGAAACAAGTGCTGAGTTCAGACATGGATATTTGTCAATAATAATTGAATGGCAGTTGATTTTGGAAAGAACGCCGTATTCATGCTGAATTCTCATTCCAGATATTCTTCCTGTATCTGTTTCCAGCTCCTCTTAGTGGTCCGGTTTGTTATACATCAGAAAAATCATTTTTAGGTCTGGCTGAAGTGGCCACACCCATTTCCAACCACTACACTCCCTAGAGCCTATACAGGTCTGGAGCATTTATGGGGGTGTGATGTTTATTGAACTACAGAACGTATATGCTTGAGGTATGAGTGTTTGAATATGAAATGATCAATATTTTTACTGTGAATAGTGTGCTTTAATTTGGTTGTCATGAATTCCTAATTCATTTTATTTATTATATACTTAAACAAATTTTACTTGATGCATAGGATAGACTATTAATGTTCCTGTTGTACATATTTATTTGTTTCATTACTAATTTTGACATTTAACTTAAACTTATTCAATATTCAACAGTAAATTTCCATTCACTTTTGATGTTTTAATAGATAAAATTTATTTTTTATTGTGTATATTCTGTTCAGCAAAGCAAGGGAAAAAGTTCTTTATATAGGAGAACATATATAACAGGGAAGGACATGTGTAGTGTAGATTTGGTCTGACTGCATTAGTTAAGAAGTGTTACACGATGTCAATAGATGGCAGTATAAGACCTCAAAAAATACAGAAATGGGTAACATGTCAGTACAGGAAGGTAGTGGGTTGAAGAGAGTGACACTGATGTGAGATGGCTACAGTAAAAGACAGCTAAGCTCGCTTTATGTTCTTTACAAAGAGATACATTACAGGCTGCTTGTGTGCTTTAATTTTGAAATTATAGAATGTTATGGCCCAAATACACCAATGAGCCCCTTTGAACCATGCACCTGGCACTACGACTATTTCCCCGCATTAAACTAGCGCAGTGGTCGGCAACCTGTGGCTCAAGGTTCTTTGTGCACGAGGCGGCGGTTCTTCTCTGAACGATAGACACATTCACATTTTCTTGTCTTAACATATTATGATAATGCTTTCGTAAATATAAGTTTATTTATGGATTAATATTATTTTTTATTTATATTTATATTTTATATTTCTTTAGCTATATGTGAACGAGGCGGTCCGTTGCACACTTCTGTGATAACTGCATAATTTACATGTTCCTCAAAGTTATTCGCTACGACGAGAGTATGTCTCCGGTCAAATTATATGCTTTCTGGAGTTTTCTTTAGTGTCCAAGATTCGATGTAGGCTTCAAAGTTTATTGGGATTCCTAATTCTTTCATATACTTTTTTTAGTAAATCGTCACCATGCCTTCACAGGTCTTCGTAAAATTATAATTTTTCCGATTTACATATTATAGCCAGCTGAGTTCGGAGTGATGAGTACATTTTGCACTGCTCAGCCAGCACAGTTACAAACAGTGAAGTGGAGAGTGAAGGCCAAACGACTGCCGAGCCAAATTAACTTTACTCAGAAAGAAGGGGTGAGGGTGAAGACTATCGCTACAGAACTGAACGATATTGTGATATTAGTCACCTTTTCGCTGTTACACGTCCGAGTGATTTAAAGCTCAGAGCCCCCCTCCCCACCCCAAAATTGTTTTTCTTTATTTTTTGTAAGTACCTGTAAATTTTGTTTTTGTGTTAAATGCATATGTATCGATATAGCATTAAAAAATGGTATCTCAAATCCTCTTCTCTATCCATTGCGGCTCTTTGTAAATCTTGTGTCAGACATTTAGGATAAAATGTCTTGTTGCTTTAAAAAGGTTGCCAACGTCTGAACGCTTCACACCCGTACACTTCAGATCGCTATTACATAACCCATAGTTTGCAGTTATACCAACAAATATTACATATCACTAATTTTTATATACTATATCCAAATATACTATCCAAATACTATATCCAGATCATTTTCAGTAATGTTTTTAGCTTATGCGTAATCTGCAAGTTTCTGCCGTCTTTCAACAAGCTCCAGAAATATTTCCATTTAACTGTTCATGGCCACCCCATGAATAACAGAAACCACAAATGTCCAGTTTGTGGATGTTAAGGGTTACTGTACATTGCCTGGCTAGACTAGTTTGTGTTTCTTGAAATGGTAAATGACCAGAGGTGAAAAGTTCAGGTTAAGAAAGTACAAATCCAGACCAGGGTTTTGTTTCAACCAACCAGCTGAACATAAAGAGTCACAGTCACAGAGTACTCAACTGGTTGATTGAAACAAAATCCCGGTCTGGATTTGTACTTTCTGAACCTGAACTTTCCACCTCTGTAAATGACTGATAAATGACAGTCAACTGGTCAGGTAGGAGGCCTAACATTGACTTAACCCCTTTCCCTATTGTAATTTTTTTTTTGTTTGTTTTGCTGGGTAGAAACTTTAAGAGGAAATATTTTAAACTCGCAACTGCAAAATACAATACATTTTTATTGGTTGTCATCAATAATGAAATTAAATCACTGTAATTATAGTGATCCCCATAACTCACAACTTTTATTTAAATTATCATTTCAGTGTGGATGGACCAGCTAAATGGAAAAAAAATATCTAATATGACTAAGTGTTCACCTTAGTCAACTCAGTTTCCAATTGTTTCAAGTGAAACTCTGTCTGCAGTGACAAATCATTTAGTGCCTGTGATTTTCATCCTACCTTGAATAACTCCACTGAAGGAACTTGGGTCAACATTGTAACCCTGGGCCTGAAGATCCACTGCAACCTGACTGTTCAGTGTGGCAATTGCAGTGGAATTCACACTGTTTGCATTCAGTACAAAGTCTGTAATCACACTGCCATTCCTGACAAACAAAATAGAGAAATATTGTCTAACTTACAGAAATAATGAGTAATAATGTTTTTGAGTATTTATAAAATGTATGTTATTCTTCTTAAATTCACTACTGCTATATTTGCACTAATAGTATTAGTACTACTATTGAACGTATTACTATTACAATATTACCAATAATTATGATAAGGAAGAGAAAAAAAACAAGCAGAATATGTAAATATATTGTGTTTTAAAGAGAGAACTTACCTGAAGCCAAGGACATAGACTCTAACAAAACCATTTAACTTTTTGTAATTTGCAGTGAGCTGGGTAAAAGAACAAATCTTATGTTAATCAAAATGCCTGCTTAATAAACTGCTTTTGGCAGCCTCTTCAACCAGTAAATTGATATGTACTATGCTGATAACATGCTGCTCTTCAGTTCTATAGCAGAGTAATACACAGAATTATAAACTGATAGGCTTGCTTAAAAATGGATAAAATATAAATTACATTAAAAATTATATTTAAGGTAGTGTGTGTATTGTATATATCTGAATGTTGGAAGTATTTTAAGATCATATACTTACAGTTGCTTCTATGTCTGATTTAAATGTTTTGAACATTGAGCTTGATGAATTAGCCAAATCTTGGTCAAAGGCGAGTAGAATTTTAAATGACATTTCCAATGTAAAATCTTTAAAAGATGAAAGCAAATTGTAAATTACTGAGAATTAAAACTTTTTCTTTTGAATTAAGAAATTGTTTTCCATGATCACCAGTCATTAAGAAATGCATACATGCAATTGTGAAGGGTGGGGGCAACTTAAAAATTTAAAGGTCTATTTTTTGAGGTAGCAGGGGGCCATGAAGCCAAATTAAATATTGGTGGTATACGTTTTACCGTCCCATGAAAAACAACAAAAAAGCTGGGGTCTTCTTAAACATGCCAGGCAGTGAAAGGGGGGCAGGAGCCCCCCATGATTCACTTTGATATTTTGCCGCCTGGGAAACCCCCCAAGCCCCCCCCAACATCGCAGACAACCTTTGATATTTCCTGGGTAAAAAATTGGCCACAACCCATAAGTCTCACAGATAAAACAAAACTGATTACACAATTAAAACATCTAAACAAAGCTATTTTTCATTGTTCATTCAATGTCTTTTTTGTCATTCGAATGGCAGAAAATTTAGTTTATTCATTTAAAATGAACTTTATGTTTAGAACATTTTTTACAGGTTAAATGTTTTTCTTACATTGGGAAGAACATACAGAAGACAATGATCATTACGATCAATTATGAACAATAAGCTGATACTGAGACTTTCTGAAAGTGAGATAAGGATAAACTATTGCATATGATGAATAATGGTACATACTGACATTTGGAATTTTGGTCATTGGAAAAACTACAGAAGGAAGGAGTAAAACTTATAGCAAATTCTGCTAGACTATCCATACATGGTTCTTAAATATAATAACTGAGACTAATAAAGGAAAGAATCAGAGAATATGTGTGTATTTCAGTGGGATAACATGAAGAAGACTGAAATGAGACAGAGATATTTAAGAAATTACAAAGTGATAAAGACACAAGGGGATATTTCTGCCCATAGCCATTCTTGCAAACAAAACTAAATTTCTGCTTAACTGAAAATGATTAGCATGAAATTCTAGGTAGTTTAAATGGAATGTGGAGGGAAGAGGAAAAGTCTGGCTAGCTAAGAACATTCTCAGACATTTAGGGGTACTTTTCGGGAAGAACATGCAGATGACATTAACAATAAGCCGATGCTGAGGATTTCTGAAAGTGAGACAAGGTCAGAGGCACATTTCAGGGAACAGAAATGTGTGCAAACAAGCTTAAAGGTCTCTTTAGCTAAGAACCTTGTTAATTTTGCATACTTCAGTTTTTTAAATTTCTTAAATGTACGTATTCCAAGTTATCCCACAGTCAAAGGGAGGATGTGAAGAATGACATACATACCAGATGTTGATGGGGTTAGAATCGGTGTTGCTATTGGTGAAGGTACAGAAGACAGAAACAACAACTGGAAAATTAGCTCAGAGGAAATCCTAGGTAATTTAAATGCTTGGCAAGAAATAAAACTAAAGGTCTGGCTAACTGAGAGCATTCTCAGATACTGGGCAAGAAATATTTCACATTGTACAAAAAAGAAAAACAGTACTACTTTAAGTTATAATGAGGGCTACTTTAGCGGGAGAACATACAAATAATGGAATAATTAACTGACACAGACCTTTAGAAAATTATGTAAAAGTTTTACCACGTAAAAGATTCAGGTAGAAACAGGAGACATCTGATATTCAGAACGGTGCAAAGGTCTTAGGCAGCCAAAAGAAAAGTTTAAAGCTATTTATCTAGGTAGTAAGTATATTTGTGCTTAGAGCAAAAACACAAGTTAGCATTAGAACATATGCAGAGTAAAAGTAATAAAACAAAAACCAGTCAGAATTTCTTCTGTTCTCCAAAATGTCTTCTCAGGTGGCTAGATGAACCAATTTGGTTCCAAGCCTCTCCTCAGAGGCACCTCAGCTATTCCACGTATTCGTTAAATTTCACCACCAGCTCGCTTAATTAATTAATTAACTAATTAAAAAAGTAAATGAAGTATTGATTAGCCATTTGAGACGTGCCAGTGGCCGAGTCAAGAGATACGTAGGTGTATTGGAGAGTTGTTGGCCAAGCTGACACACTTTGACTGAAGTAATATCATATTTTTACATCAAGAGGAACATCATTTAAGTAAATTTTTTTAGACTGCCCTCAGTACTGTATATTGCTTTGTATTCACAAAGCATCAGTCATTCTTAAAACCAGAAGCCATGAAGGACTATTCCAATTGTATCATCAGAAAGTGTAAATATCAGAAGACACAACAGATATTGTGTTTTGTGCTATACCATACTAGTTTGGTTCAGAAAGTCTGTTTTGGCGTAATTTGGTGAAGTACCTCTTATTTGATCGAGAAAAATTTAGCATGCCTTTTCATTTCCATCCTGCTTCTATTTAAAAGATATACAGTGTTGCAATAGGAAAAAGGTATACAAAGTGAATTTTAATCATTTTTAGGGAGAAGCTGATAAGTAACATTGTCCATTGTATTATCAGAAATTCTAAATAACAGAAGAAACAAAGACTATTGTTGTATAAGCTATACTGTTCATAACAGGATGCTAATTATGATCTGAAATTCTGTTTAGGGAAAATTTGCTGTAGTATTTCATATTTGATCCAGTAAAGTCTAGTATGCCTTTTGCTGTGCTGTACCATGGAAACAGGATGCTCAATTACAGTCACAAATTCTGTTTTGGCATAATTTGGTGCAGTACCTCTCATTTGATCAAGAGAAGTCTTTGAGGGGATTTCAGTTGGATAAATTCTGGCATGCCTATTAATTACTGTTCAACTAATTTTAATGATATATGCAATGTTGAGAAGATGACACAGTCCAAATGTTGCAGATGATTTATAAATAAAACAATGTGTTATGTAAATTTAAAATGTAAATTTAATATTAAATGTGTCTGATTTAGCAATTGGAAAGATCAATAATAGGATGGAACTAGATGCGTTCTTACATGGTTGTGCATGGCAAAACTGTCCATCAGCCGGTATTCCATTGATGCATCTGCATGTGCCTTGAATGATGTCATCACAAGGGGTGTACGCAAGACAGGTGTCGTACGACAAGGCAAACTGCTCTTCACACATGCAATGGAATCCAGGACCATTCAGGTAACAAACTGAGGACGCAAGAATGAGATTTAATCAATGGATTCAATTTATTCATATCAGCAAAATTACATTTTTCCTTAGGTAATGAAAGGAAGAATTGTTTCAAACTTTTGGAACCCATCAAAACGATTGTGAAATGCAGCTAGAAGAATAGGTTTCCTCTAGCCTAATGACATAGCTGAAAATGTCCATTAGATGACGTGAAAGAAATGGCGAGGAAACAATCTGCAAGCGATTGCTTTTACCTGTTGTTAAGTTCACCCCAGTTATTTCAATGGCATTAGTGATTGGATATGGGAATGGTATTGTTGCAAGCAGGTTCCTCAGATAATTTATCACTGCGATATCTGACACGGTCACCTCAATGTCATAGTCCAATTCAATTTTGGGAGCTGTATGATAGGTAACAAAAAAAAATTACACACAAAAAGTCAATCATATGCGTACTTGAAAACAGAAGCCATTAAATAACTTTGCCCATTCTATCGTGAGGAATTCTAAACATCAGAGGACACTAAGGCTAGTTTTTGATATGCCACGCTCCTGATAACAGGAAGGCAGTGTATATGTCTTTTGATAAATATTCATGGCCATGTGTTTAATGTTTGATGAATGCATTATTATTATTTGTCATGAATACTTTGATAAATTACTAAAAAACATTTTGTAATTCTGAATACAATGATTCAGAGTGATCTGAAAATAAATGACACGATCTGATGAAGCTTGATACATACCGGCTGTTGTATTAGATGTTAAAGTGGTGATGTTTGTTACAGGACCTACAAATGACAGAAAGGACAACTGGATGATTAGCTAAGATGAAGTTCTACTTAGTTTAAATGGATGTGGAGAGAAGAGAAAAAGTCTGGTTTACTAAGAACATTCTCAGACATTTAGTGGTACTATTCGGGAAGAACATGCAGATGACATAAATAATAAGCTGATACTGACGATTTTTGAAAGCGACACGAGATCAAGGGCATATTTCAGGGAACAGAAATGTATGCAATACTAGCCTAAATGTCAGTTTAGCTCTGAACGTTCCGAAATTTTCTATGCTGCCAGATGTATCACCCGAGAGGTTAAAGATCAGAAGACACAACAGATGTTGGTTGCTATGCTATACCAAAAGAAACACCATTTGAGTTTGGTTCAGAAAGTTTGTTTTGGTTTAATTTGGTGTAGTACCTCTATTTTGATAGAGACAAATCTACCCTGCCTTTTCATTTCCATTCTGCTTCTGTTTATGAGTTGTGCAGTGTTGCTAAACGACAAAGGTACATAAACAAATTTAAGTCATTCTTAAACACAGAACCCAATAAAAAACATTGTCCATTATACCATGATAAATACTAAAGATTATAAGAAACAAAGACTATTGCTAGCTGTGCTGCACTGTTGATAGCAGGATGCCAGTTATGGTCTGAAATTCTGTTTAGGGTAAGTTTGCTGTAGTAATTCACATTTGAAGAAGTAAATTCTAGCATGCCTATTAATTACTGTTCAACTAATTTTAATGATATATGCAATGTTGAGAAGATGACACAGTCCAAATGTTGCAGATGATTCATAGATAAAACAATGTGTAATGTAAATTTACATTTAAATATTATCCACAAATGTGTCTGATTTAGCAATTGGAAAGATCAATAATAGGATGGAACAAGAAGTGTTCTTACGTGGTTGTGGATGGCAAAACTGTCCATCGGCCGGTATTCCGTTGATGCATCTGCATGCGCCTTGAACGATGTCATCACAAGGGGTGTACGCAAGACAGCTGTTGTACGACCAGGCAAACTGTTTTTCACACTCGCACTGGAATCCAGGACCATTCCGGTAACAAACTGAGGATGCAAGAATGAGATTTAATCACTGGGTTCAATTTATTCATATCAGCAAAATTACATTTTTCCTTAGGTAATGATAGGAAGAATTGTTTCAAACTTTTGGAACCCATCAAAACGACTGTGAAATGCAGTCTGGAGAGTAATACATTTTCTCACACTTAGCTACATACCTTAGAATATTTGTTAGATCACTTGATAGAAATGCTGAGGAAACAATCTGCAAGCGATTGCTTTTACCTGTTGTTAAGTTCACCCCAGTTACTTCAATGGTATCAGTCAGTGGATATGGGAATGGTGTTGTTGCAAGAAGGTTCCTCAGATAATTTATCACTGCAATATCTGACATGGTCACCTCAATTTCATAGTCAAATTCAATTTTGGGAGCTGTATGATAGGCAACAAGAAAAAATTTTACACACAAAAAGTCGATCATACTGGAAAACAGAAGCCATTAAATCGTGACGAATTCTAAACATCAGAAGACACGAAGGCTAGTTTTTGATATGTCCTGCTGCTGATGACAGGAAGCCAGTTCACGTCTGAAATTCTCTTTAGTCTATGTTTGCTGTCATATCTTATATTTGATGAAGGAACATCTAATATGTCTATTTATTTCTAATCGTCTTATTATAATAAATGCAATGTTGAAAACATAAAACATCCTAAATGTTTACGAAAATTCATTCATATATAATATATATAAACATTAAAATATTATCAATAAATGTCTCCATGTTCCAGTGTTTTTTAATTTAATAACGAAGGAATAATATGGCAAATGAGAAATAATCTCACACACTGGGTTGTTTATTTAGTGGGGTGAAAGGAAGAAATAAAAATTAAATCAAATTCCGCAAACCTGATCAGTCATGCTGCCTTAATGTAATGAAACAGACTGATAAGGGAATGAATCAGAGAACATGTGTTTACTTCAGTGGGAGAAGATACAGAAGACTGGAAGAGGAAAGTGTTAAGTTAGAAAATGACACAAACACAATATCATATTCCAGGTTGTACCCATTCCCATAAAGTAAAACTAAATTGCTGCTTACCTGAAAAAGTTCTTGAATTGTATGTGTACACTATTTGGTAATTATTTAAGGTGAGATTTACTAACAGTTTGTGCCAGCACTGGCCGATCCCACTGGAACTTTTATTTTGATTGTGTCCCCACGCTAATTTACACTGTTTAGTAAATCTGGCCCTAAATATACAGATATACAAATATACAGAGGAAATTGTAGGAAGTTCAATGGTTGTGGAGGGTAGAGAGAAGTTCAGGTTAGCTAAGAACATTATCAGACATTAGCTGCTGAATTTTTTTTTTTTTTTATGAGGAAAAATATTGCATACGAGGAATAATTGTTAAGAACGAGTTATTTATTTAGGGGGTTGGGAGAAACTTCATAAGGATTAAAAATATATCCAATTCTTTTAGTCTAATCATTCATGCGGCAGAAGTTTTGTTTACATTTTATGACTGTGTATTAGGATGAATTCGCGGACGATTACGTCACCCACGTGACATGGAATTAATCCTTTTACTATAATATTCTGGGAAGTTGTAACTGTGGATTAATTCTGATCGTGTGTGGACTGATCATCCTGAAATTCAGATCAATCGTCCATGATTCACCCCGAATGTTACTGAACTGCACGAACATGTTATTTACCGATCCCCTATAAAACCATATTTTCGCCGTAAATAACTTGAGCTCATAAAAAGAACCCAGGATGCTAATCTGGGCCATTAGATCGGCATGTAGAACGCTTATCTTGCTTTCGGGAGGCAGGGGAGGGTCGGTATACAGCACCCTATATTTCCTTTAGGGGGGGAACAGGGAGGCATTGCGCAAAGACACCTGGCGCAAGGACGCCTATTGTACTATGTTATCGCAAGCAGCATCACTCGGACAAAAGGGGGAATTGGAGTACATATTGCCTGGGGGGAAGGGGTGAGCCTGGCCAGCTTACCCCCTGCCCACACGCAACTCTAAATTTAGTATAAAGGAAGGGGGAGATCCCAGTACTGACCGGAGCTCAGCCGTGGGATAGAGCGCGCATCGCCCGGCACTTTCTCGGGACTCACGTGTTGGTCTCCTGCCAGGACTGAAAAGGGCTCCCCAATCCGTGTGTGAAGGTGGGTGATGAACTATTTACACGTCCGAGTGTAAATAGTTTTGCAGCTGCTTATGCGTTTCATTAATTATGGGGATTGATTATCAACGCTCGTGATAATACTTCACATTTTCTATATTTTATTGTTTCTTTTCTATATATATTCGTTCATATGATAGGCCTATATACTATTTTATATCCCTTGTAGTACGAGGTTATTTTGCATTACATTCGATACGATAGCTTGGTACTGATGTTAATGCAAGGTTATTTTGTATTACTTATTAAAGTGTTTTTGAGTGAACATAAGCGTGCCTGTTTGTTCCTTCGAGAGCCCTATATCCCTCTCTCATCCAATTTTAATACAGACTGCTCAGAATAGAACAGTATTTGGTAGCATGAAATGGACCAAACATGACAGAGCATTCATCCACATCGTCATTGGAGCTCATTCATAATGTTCAATCTTTACACATTTCCTTACCTTCTCTATTGTGCCTGATTTTTACAGCTGAAAAGTTGCCATCAGTGTTTGTTACCTGAAATATAAATATTAAAAATATATGTTTAAAAACACAAGATCCCTTCCTTAATGATAATCCAATGTCACACGTTTATGTTGCATTCATTGGCTGCTGGTTCACAGAAATCTAACCAATCATGGTTATTACAGGGGTTCTTCAATGGTATGGGAATCTATTGTGACTGTAGCTGATTTGGTCCTTCATAGTTTATTAAGATGTCTAGAGGGAGCTGAGTCTGTAGCCCCCACTTAACTGGACAAAGTCACGCAAACTAAAAATGTCCTACATCCCTCAGTACCAAATCAGAAGAGCTGGGAAGACATACTGGGTTAGTATTTCTCAAAGTTAACTGTTAATGCCTAGTGTTTGGAAACTGTTACCTATGCAAATAATGGTTCAGTGAAGGAAACACATTTTTAAAACTGCATTGTTCTTCCCTTTAACTTTTCAATTTTTTGTAGACTACCTCTGTAGTCATCAAATTCTTGAAAGACTGGTGCTCGCCTACCTTAAGAACAGTGTTAGGCCAGCAGATCTGTGGGCGATGCAGTCAAAGTACAGCTACATTACATCCCTCAACACCTCAACTGCTCTGGGGTATGTTAGGATACTGCTTTTAGACTTTAGCTCACCATTTAATAACACCATCCCTGAACTTCTACACTATAAATTACCCTAACTCTGTCTGTCAGAAAACCACTAACTTCTGGACAGGAAAAAGGCAACAAGTATTAGGTTAGGGGAATCTGGATCTGTGACAATCGGCAGTCGTTAAAGTAGTCATACTCCCTTTGTTGCTGTTCACCTACACAAATGACTGCACCTGTAACAACCCTTAGTGAATGTGTTGATGATACAACAAACATCCAAGAAACTAACATGTCTGTTCATTGATTATAACATCTGTATAGTTCCAGAAAACAAAAAGAAAGGATGATATTCTCTGAGTATCTAAGAATTAAAGCCTGACCAACAAAATAATGATCCTTGATTCTATACTTTCATCTACAGGCTTGTGGCTGAAACTTGCCTGTGGACAGGACACAGCTCACAGTTTGCCACACCCCTCAGTTCCAGTTGGCAGAGTCAGTTTTCAAATAGCACTGCAGGGCAGCGTCTGTTCTCTGCCTTGACCTCACTGTGGCAGTGCAACACTCACACATTTACTTACTTCTTATTTAAAATTTAATTATTACTCTGGGGAATAATTCTAAAATTCTAAAGAGAATTCTTTAGTGTAAAGATCACTTACCCGGGAAAGATATTCTGCGCTTTCCATGAATTCCTCAGTTCCAAAAATGCATATTACGATCAAGATGGTGATTAATGGCAGCTTTTGTATTGCCATCTTTAGATCAAAATAGAAACAATGTGTTTTACTTTTTTTCCAAAACGTAGTCATTTTGAAGTTAAATCTTCACCAATTAAAATTCACAGTTTTCTTTAGTACTGCTTTCTCATTATGTTTGATTTTTTTATTAGTATGTTGTCCTCTTAATCTCTGTCCAGTAAGGAAGATAGGTGTTTATCTCTATCAATCTTTGCTCAAACATTTTCACTTTGAGCATACAATGAATGATAAGGTCACCACACCCCTCATAAATGTTTATCAAGGTATTTGTCTCGACAGCTGCTTTCTGAATTTTTCTTACACAACTGTCCTTTCTGTATTCACTGAACAACAGAAAGCAGATGATACAGTGGATTAGGAACTGGACTTTCAGCTAAGAAATTTGGCAGAAAAGGTCATATGCATGCATAATCTTGTACTGTACCTATTAGGAAGCTACGTTACTTAAGTACATCAGGAAAACACACTTATGATAAAAATTCTAAATGTGTGAGTAATGTAAATGTAGCTGTCTGATATGTAATGTAAAATGTAGCTGTCTGATATGTAATGAGATAGATGGAATGGCAACACTTTACTTGAAGGAGTCTACATAAGGGTGACATGTAACCGTCATAAGAATGACATGACACATCATGCACATTAATAACACAATATTGATGTTTATGATGGAATGGGGAAAATTTGACCACAATTCAAACTTTTTACGATTCGATCTGGAGTTCTGAACGGATTAAATTCGAGTTCTGAGGTACCACTGCATACTGTACTGAAATTGTCTGCTAGTGTGACAAATGTCCGTTCCAGTGTTGGGGAAAGTTACTTTTAAATGTAATATATTACAATACTGAGTTACTCCCCCCAAAAAGTAACTAATTGC
>JAOYFF010000264.1:1691-14868 GCA_025773925.1 Cryptomyrus ogoouensis
TGTTCTGCTGCTCAGCCCCCCACCCCACTACCCAGCGTGGGGTGCGGGTGGGGGGGGGGGGGGGGGGGTCAGCTCAGCAGACAGTGCTGGTGATCAGAATGCCGGGCTGGCTGAATTATGTCACCATTTGCCCTTTAATAGTAAGGCCCCTAAACCATCATGGGTGATGCACACTGGCTGACCCTGTGCTGTGACCCCCATGCTTGCTCTCACCTGTTCACCACACACACAATTATTAGGGAAGTATGTATTTCATTTGTATCCTATCTATCCTGTAACCAATAGTTTCAGCCCAGATAAATCTCCAGTTAACAATAGACTGTTTAAAAATAGAGCATTCTGAGTATTTTGGGCTGAGTAGTTTTTGTTGGGAAAAAAACATGAAACTATAGGTACTTCCCTGTGCAAAATTATTAAACAAATTACTATTAGAAATGAAATGGGCCAAAAAAGGACCTTGCAGAGAGCAGAAAAAACACACAATAGTAAAGTGCCAGTCAGAGGAATGCAAAACAATCAAAATTGCCAAGCTTTTAAAACATCATTACCATTTAACTGAGTGTTTGTGGCCAACAACCAAAGAAGATGGAAGAAGCATGTAGAGAGAAGAAGACCGAAATTAACTGCCAAAGATTTGCATGGAATTAAAGGGGAGACTTTCAGAACCTCTTTGGCATCAAATGCCACCATTTTTTAAGACTGAAATTTTAACAGTATCTCCAGAAATACTAGGTACAGTGTGTTACATGACACAAAGGCTGAAACATGACCTGCACTCATAAAGCAAACAAGCTAAAAAAAAAAAGAATTGGGCTTGGATACATCTCAAGACTGATTTTACAAAGCTTTGATAGACAGAGGAGATGAGAGTGACTCTTGACAGAGCAGGTGGATGGGCCCATGGATGGTCACCTTCTTCAATCTCCAACAAGGTGGTGGAGGAGAACGTGGGCTGCAGTTACCAGTGATGAACTTGTAAGACCTTTCCAATTTGCAGATGGTGTAAAAAGTAACCCCATGATCTACTGTCAATTTAGAAGATACCTTCTTCAAAAAATGTTACAAGAAGCAGTCAGGAGTTTTCAAAAAGGTTATGATGTTCATGCAGGATAATGCCCCCTCCCATACAACAAAGTACTCCATTGATCAACCAAGAATGGCTTGAAAGGTGATTTAATTATGACCAGGCCCCCTTCCCCGCCTGACTTAACCCCTATTAAGAACTACTGGGCCATACTGAAGTGTGAGATTTACCAAGATGGCAAGCAGTACACTTATCAGAGCAGCGTCTGGGAGGTGGTCCTAGCTGCCTCAGCTAATATAGGATGGGATCAAATCAAAAACTTGACTGGTTCAATGGACAACAGGCTCATGAAGGTCATTGAGTACAAAGGTGGCTATAAAGGGCATAAAGCTATAGACTGTATAGGACAGCTAATAGTATATCATTCCATATAGACTGTATAGGACAGCTAATAATATATCATTCCATATAGACTGAATAAATAAAACATTTTATTTTTATTATTCCTGTTAGTTTCTGATTGCCTAATATTGTGCACACTGATAAGTGTTTATATTTTATTTTTGTTTGGGGGAGAATACTGTAACGTTTTCTAAGTAAAAAAGAAAAAAACCTGTAGCAAAAGAAAACTCATCAATCCACTTTGAAGTTTTGCTAAAAATGATCTCCAGGAATATTTGCTAGTAATGATGCACACAGTGTATATCTTGTGGAGCAAGATGGGAAAAGGCGATAAGACTATTTCCCTGTAGGGCTGAATAAAGTATTACTATGTTATACTAGGGTTATAGTGCATGGCTGCTTTTGTTCACGTTATATATAATAGTCAATTTAAAATTTTGCTGACAGATTTACTTTGCAAGAAACAGTATGAAAACTTACTTTTGCAAACATAGACAATACTGGGTCTATAACTAGTGATCAGAATTGTTTATTTATAATTTTTATTACATTTAAATGTAAACAATTCCGTCAATCACTCCTTGAAACTTCTGGCTTGTCACAAAATGCTACATTTTTTCTATTCTGACCAATTTTTCTCTTTTTTTTTCAATAGAAAAGCTATATAGGATACATGGGACTTTGCCGAGGTTTAAACCCGAACCTGCTTTCTGTAGTACCTCCCTGATATTCACGCTAGAAGACGTATATGGATCACTTGGGTTTTCGGGAGATAATGTAACATTTTTTTTCTCCTCTCATGTCCTCTTAGGGACTCTATAATTTTACATTATGTTGTTCACAGTGATCTTTCATAAGTGACAATATGTTTATGTTATTTAGCTAAAGGTCGAATGATGCAGGAGCAGGACACAGCTGGCTGATGAATTTTCTCTCATGGTTTCTCTCATAGACAGTGATGGAACTATCAGGATGGATGTATCTGTGAGGCCTGGCCACCTCCTCCCTTCCTAACCCCCCACTCTTCCTCGTAGCTTCTGCCTCTTTCATCACACCTCCATCTTCCTCATCTGAAGGCTTCCAGGACCTGCCAGCACGAGAGGCCGAGCTACTGTGGAGAGGTACTGATGACATTGCAGGCAATGGCTTTTTGGGAGAGGCCTTGGTGGGGGCAGGGGCTTCAACTGTTTTCACATGATTTTTCATACAGACCCCCAATGTCACTGCATAATATCACCCTCAGAATTATATCCAAAGCATTTGATGTCACTTTCATGACTTAGATTGCAACATTTTTTTGTTCCTTTTTAACAGCAGTAGACTAATGAATGACCACATTATTTGAACTATTATTCAGTGTGATCATTAACTCTAAAGTTGCTTTAACTGATTTCAGCAGTAATCTTTGCTACTGATTTTCATTGTTTAAACATTAACGTGAAAGGAAATGTATACATGCTGAAAACTTGTGGCAGCAGCGGGTCGGCTGTCTTTCTGCATTCCAAATTGCATTTTCCCATCATGCCTTGTGCTCGTTGTGCACATAGTTGGTATGTTAGCCCCATACCGTTTTTTATTCGAATTATGTCTTTATCCCTGCTCACGTCAGTCGACCAACTGAACCGTTCCTTGTGTTTCAGTTTTATTCCCACCATGTGTCCGTTCGTATGTTACATCTGTCACCCCCTGGTTTTCCCACATTTCTGTGTGTCTTGTGGTTATGTGATATCACTTGTGCATCGTTTGAAAGACAGTTAATAAAGAACAGATTTATTTTTGAAGTGCAGTCTGGTCTGGTCTTGTCTCACTTTGCCACAATATGTTTTATTTATCATACAGTCTTGTTCTCCCAATTCAGTGCCCATTTATAAAATGTTTTCCCTCCAAATCAGGTGTTTGACTTTTTTGTCATATGCCCACGTTTTAATTACATGCCTTACATATATGTCTCATACTTATTTATTATTTTTTTTCTTTTGCACTATGACCAATGAGGAATGATATTTCAACTCAGTGTACGACATATGCAACATATAGCAGAAGATGTATACTATGTCACTGTATGTGCATACTGCGTCACTGTATGTGTGTCACTGTATGTGCATACTGCGTCACTGTATTTTTAAAGTCAGCATATTCAGTGTAGAGTTGATCCTGTTATTCCAGTTTTAGGAAGTACTTTTCTTTGATAAAGAATGATGTTCAGTAAAGGTTTTCATTCATTATTAACGTCACATGGACCAGAAAGCATTCTCGATTAAAATTCCTTTAACCTAATCACTCTTTATTATCTATGGAGCATGAGGATAGATGTTTCTTTCAATTACCTGGTGTAGCCAAATTTTTCAGGTTTCAGAAATAGCTCCTTTTCATGCACTGAAACAAACATTTGATAAGCAGTTCCTTTACGCTGTTTTTTTAGTCCACCGCTAACACGCTCAGGGTGAATCATTTGTGGATGGATGACCTTATAAAATTCGACACTGTTTACTTTGTTTTTATGATTATTGTTGTTACTGATGACCTTTATACACTTCTTCAGTCAGATGCCTTCTTTCTTGCTCATTACACATGCTAATGCACGTATACCCCCACCCAACACCCCCCACCATGTTGTACTCGCAGTGTGTTCTATACTGAGACTCACTCCCATACAGATAAGGTGTTACCGCCAGCGAGCGAGAAGACGGACAGCAGGAGATGGTGGCAGCTGAGGACCTCTATTAGTCTTTGCATCGATGCCAAAAGAGGCTTTTCTAGCTGCGTTTTCTTTCTCTGTTTAGTCTCTACAGAAGAGGCAGGTTGCAGGTGTAAGGCTGTCTCACCAGCCCTTCCCTCCCCTCGACCTGTGCAGGGGAACAGAGGTGAATAACTAGCTAGCAGATACCCTGGGAATGTGAGCAAAAGTTGCCAGAGAACTTGGAGGCAGAACAGAAAGCTGGTCTCCGTCGTCACATGTAATTGCGTGTGTCTTTACCACCAACATATATACGCATGCAGTGGGCAAAGGTAATAGCTTCATTTAAGTTTTTCTTAGTGTAAAACTGTCATTTTATGTCTGCAAAAGTGTGTCAGCTTAGCCTTTTCAAACTAAATCCTCAAGTCACCCCAGTATTTGCATTTACCATCTGGCATATGTGTGAGCCTTACTCTATATCTACATGGAAACTGAGAGCTTTTTCAACTATGCTTATGCAAAATAACATCTTTTTACTCCGGGCCATGTGTGTTGTTCTGAAAAACATATTTCGAGTGGATTTAAAACAGGAGGAAGGGGAAATGCGAGCAGTACCTCCTCCTATTGAAAAGGCCAAAAAAGTAAAACAATTCATGGAGGATGCAGCTAGTCGGCGCTCCTCTTCACCAACTCTGGATTCTTCGCATTTCTCTGTCTTATACAACCCTGGCAGTGGTGAGTCTGGCTGCCCATGAATAGGAGCAGTCACATTCAAAATATCTTTTGATGAGAAATGTGACTGAGCCGTGGTGAGTGACTGGGGCAGCTCCAGGACACGCCACAAAGGGCGCCTTTCAGAAGGATACCTCTGGCCTCTGCCAGCCCTTACAGAAGCAGAGAAAACTGCTCATTCTGCCTGTGCCTGGGAAGAGGCCGCAAAAAGGCGATCTGCTACAAAAGAACAGGTGTTTGCTGGTTTAAGGTTTCAGCCGGGGGGGCGATGGATAAAAAGATGTTGACATTCACGGCTGACAAAGAAGGAACTGTGTTAGCACATTAATGACTTGGTGTACCTACTCTTTTATTTGTTACTGCTTATTTTCTTTTAGTGAAAGATTAGTACTACAGTGAAAATTGAAAGTTTTATTAGTCTCAGCATGTATAAAAAGGAAATGTATGGTCTGAAAAAAGTCAAAATAGATAGATAGATAGATAGATAGATAGATAGATAGATAGATAGATAGATAGATAGATAGATAGATAGTCATTTTAATCTCTGTATCATGTTTGACTTTTAAATGGAATCCAACGATTCAATCTCATCCTCTAAAACCCTTTAAAGGAAATTAATGGGATGTTACATGTAAATATAGGAGGTGATAGTTTCTCCTGTTTGTTATTCAAGGACATTTTGACTCTCCTACCCCCCACAATCCTCCCCAGCTGTCCTTCACTAGCTTCTGTAGCTGAGAGATCTTTAAGAAGCAAAGCCAAGCCTTCTGATGTCCAGTTGGAACCACTTCCAAGAGTCCAGTCAAGCAGATCTTACGGCAAGAGATGCTTGTCGATTCGACTGAAAGCTCTGCCAGTTGTGCTAAGGCTGGGTTTGGCTGCTTCCAGATTTCAGACTTTATGAGATTATTTCCTGACGTTTTGATCCACGCAAATGTCAAACTGCGCTGCCATTAATCATAAAAGAAAAAGGGAAATTTTGGCGAGGCTGGTGATAAAATACAGCCATTTCTTAACTTTGCTTAGATAAGTTTATCAAATTTTGTGAAACTGCAGAAAACAGAAAATATTGTTAATACTGAACTCCTGGCAGAAGTTTGCAGTAGAGCTGTTGAGCACATTAGGGCTTCATAACTGGTTCCCAGCGCTTAGTAGCTCCTTGAGCAAATAATCTTATTGTCATATTTGGGACATGTTATAGAGGACAGTGAATATTATCACACATCTTGCTTCAGCAGTTAAATGCAATTGCAAACATATAATGTTCGTAGCACATTAGACAATATGGAAAAATATATTGCTCAAATTCAAAATGTGAGTACTGACAGTATTAACTAGTCATATCATGTAACAGGTTAGCAATACAGCCGTGCACCCATATGTACGGGGGAGACATTCCGAGTCCTACTGCGGATAGCAAACATCACATATCAGTAGTTTTGATAGTGATATGTGATGTGACTTTACTTGAAGATGTCATTTATAGTGGATTATAGATACCTTCATAATGCATTATAATGGTAAGTATAAGAATTAATAAACCATTACAGCGTCTTCTATTGACAGTCATAAGGCATTATAGTGTTCATCATAATACTTCATGAGCTCCATCGAAGCTCTCATTTATCATGCATTGTAGATACCTTCATAATATAGTGTCTGGAGAGACGAAGGACTAGGAGGCAGGGGTTGCGGCGGATGGAAGGGTTCATTCGGACTTAAAAGGAATAGAGCCAGACCATGAGGGATCAAAACGGGAGGACTAAAACTTATGAATTGCTCATTTCTGGAGTTTTCCATTTAATATTTTTGGCTGTTATGCACGGAAAACAAGACTGTGGATAAGGGAAGACCACTGTATTAGCTCATTTATTTTGACAAGACCTGTGCAAATAGATAGGCATCAACATGTGGTTACAAAAAGTCCTCATTCTCAAAATACTGTTCAAAGCAGCTGCCACTGTACTGCAAAGGGTGAAGATTCTTTTCAAAACCACAGTCGTTTCCATGCAAAAAATAGACTACAGTCATTTTTCACAATGTGCTTCAGCCTGTTGTTTTCATGATCTGTTTTGGTGTTCCAGTGAAAAGTCTCTCATCCAGATCATTAAGCTCACAAACATTAGTCATGCTTTGTTGCCTTTTGCTTCATAGGATCTGGCATCCCACAGCCTGGTGACAGTGATAACCCAGTTTACAGGCTCCCCCAGCAAGCTCTGCCTGCCTGCTTGCATCTCCACCCTGGGAACTGGCTGCCGTGCCAAACGCTAGATACAGAGAAGGGTTTCTTTTCTCTGAAATGTGAAGGCGAGGAACAGGATTGTTTTCCGTTAATGAATTTCTCTTGACTGCAAATCGTTACTTCTGAACAGCGGTTACTCTGAATCATGGCCGCGGCCCTTGATCCCAGCATGAGGCCTCACATCTTCTGATGAATGACAGGCAGGCTCATTGAGGCCCATGTATGTTTCATTTTCTGAATGTGCCAGATATACCCTTCTTATCTTATGTGGCTCTGATGAAGCGTCATACACCCTTTGGGGCTCTATGAACACACTCACAGCATCAGAGCTCTTACTCTACAGGATTGTTGCTGTACATGTGTTACAGTATCTCTGGGAGTTCACAGGTACAATACCGTGAGTCTACTTTCACATGCAGACTGATATAGAAGGTGGCTGAAAGTTTAATCTAAGCATTGATGGATCTTATTGCTTCTCATTGCTTATGTTGACTTCTGTAATTGGTACATAAAGGTTCCTTTGTAGAGGTGAAAAGCAAGCTCAGTTTGTAATGAGTTCTCATTGTATCTTGCTGTTCAAGAGCTCAGGCTTGACTGATTTTTGCTGAAAGGGGCATGGAGATTCCCTTCATCCCTTCTCAGCTATGGCTACACAGGATGGGGCGACGGGGCAAGGGATGGTGGCTCTAATCCAGTATCCCTATCGTGTGCAAATAATGGGCCATCTCATCGTGTTCTCCCAGGCTGGGGAATTGGGGGCTGGCTTTATGAGCTTGTTTCATAACCAAGGAGTCACAGAGCAGTGCCAATTAGGATGATTTTACACGCTTGGGTGCCGGCTGTCTCTTCTCCAGAATTAATCTGGGGGTGTGGGGGGGGGTGTGTGTGGGAGAGCTGTCCAACATTTTTCGCTAAAGCCATATTGAAGGAGCTGGGGGGTTGGGGATGGTGGAATGGAGCATCTGGAAGGTCTCTCTCTCTGCTGGTGCAGCACCAAACGGACCGCAAAAGGTCACACACAGGCATCTGGGAAGAGTTTCGTGAGTAATGGTCATCAGTAACGTGCGCCCCAGTGGCCAGGCATGTGCAGGTGTTACGCAGGCCCACCTCTGCACAGGTGAGCGTGGGGCGTCATATCACCCATAAGATACAGTCTGAGTCTGTGCTGATGCCTATGTGCCTGTTTGATGACAGCAATGTAGCGGAACGTGAATTTAACAGAGCTGCAGGAATCCTTCAACGACATTAAAAAAGGTCACCAGTCATAAAACATTCCGGTTAGTTAAATAATGTTGTGCCAAACCAGGGCATTACCTTACCAGTGAGCAATCATCTATGTTTAAAGTAGAAAATGGACACATAAGAACGTAATCTGCAGGCATACTGATGTCCAGAGAGAAAGAGAGAGAGAGAGAGAGTGAGAGAGATGTGCAAAATGTGCATGATTTGCAGTGAGTGCTTCTTTGTTTGAATAATTGCGAGCATGTGAGACGGCTGGACCTCAAAGAGAAGAGCTTGTAAGAACCTACTCGTGTTCAGTGACGTGTAAATATAGGGTGCTGACAAGCACAATCAAGCAAGTTCGACTCATGCTGGGACACGTTCGCCGTTCTGCAGACAAATTCGCTCCAAAACCTTCATCTCTGCTTAAGCTGCAATAATCCCTGCAGTTTCAAAAACAGCAGAAGAATAAGGACAGCACAACAAAAGGCTAGATTTAAATATCTTAGTTGTTTTTAATGAGAAATTAGGGTAATGAAAAAATAATTTTTCACAGAGAATATCCCGTGACTTGCTCTGTATAAAATAAAGATTGTCTACTGGCGTTTTCTTAAATGTCTTAAAGCATTTTCACAGACAAAGTGGAGGAATTACATGTCTCAGTTGGCTTGGGAACTCCGGAGTGTCCCACAGGAGGTATTGGAACCAGTTACTGGAGAAAGGGAGGTCTTGGACAGTCCTGCAAAATCTGCTGCCAGCGCCCACCAGGAGAGCTGGAGTGAAAATGAATGGATAGAGAGACGCCCTGAATGTGCGGCCTCTGTAACTCAATAAGCTTATGCTTTTCTGCAAATTGGTTTACTTCAAGTCCAATATCAATGTGCATGTTGGTTGAGATGTCTGCCCTGAGAAGATGCAACTGCCTGGTGAGTGGCCTGACTGCATCGATTCGGGTGATGAAATGCGTCACTGGTGTCTGCCAACCAGCATCAAGGGTGCAACGAACCTGACCACGACAATAAAAACACGTGAAAGTGTTCGCTGATTTTTTTTTTTTTTTTTTTTTTACGAAAGCCTGGTAAGAGTCAGAGTATGTCACCAGGTGACCTTAAGTGGTCATAAGGCTGCAGCTGCTGACAGGAAGGCCCACCGGAACCCTTACCGTACACCCCGAGGCTTCTGGGGAAGGCCCACCGGGACCCTTACCGTACACCCCGAGGCTTCTGGGGAAGGCCCACCGGGACCCTTACCGTACACCCCGAGGCGTCTGGGGAAGGCCCACCGGGACCCTTACCGTACACCCCGAGGCGTCTGGGGAAGGCCCACCGGGACCCTTACCGTACACCCCGAGGCATCTGGGGAAGGCCCACCGGGACCCAAATATTATATGTTAATAACAAACATTATAACCAGCCAATTAGCTGAGTATAAGTTACAGTCACAGAGTACTCATCTGGTTGGTTGAAATAAAATCTTGCTCTGGATTTTTACTTTCGGAATTCTCCACCTCAGATTATACTATTGTTTGATTTATGGACTGTTTTATTATCATAGTACTGAGTCAGTGCATGGGCTTGGTTACTGTGAACTCTTCACTAGCATGAAAAAATGTTGCTACCAGTTAGAGGCATTCTGCTGACAAGTCCAGTGGTGCAGGAATACTGACAGAAAATGGAATTTCATTTATTTTGTTAATAAGAAAATAAACTGCATATTTTCAGCTTGATGATTGCATTTATATTTTTGTTTTATTTGGCGGGACTCTAATAAATTTGTTACTGAGCTACATAGACTTAAAACTTAATTCTGGTGCAAGGTAAGATGTTTTGTAGACTCAAAAGTGAAAAAGGCTGTGTTAGAACCAAAGATTTAATTATAAAAACAAGTCCAGTCTGAGTTGCACTCGCTCATTTGAGCAGTGGGAACCATGGCTTCGTCTTCCCTCTCTCACTCTTCTGTAGAGTATGCTTCTGATTGTAGCTGACAAAGTCCCTGATCTGCTTACATTGTAAAGCTACTGAGTTACAGGGCAAATTTTTTGACCCGTAAATAAAGTTGTAACAGGTTGTTTCCAGTTGCTTTAGTAGACCCTTTGTTTGCAAATCTCCTAGACATATGGGAACAGAAGCGAAGGACTTGAGTGGAAAATGTCCTCAATCATGACCGAGGGCAGTGAATAGTGTTGCTGTATTGTTATTTTCTACCCGGCTTACCATTAAGTCAAGTCAAATCAGTATTTATTTATTTGGCACATTTAAGAACAGCCCCAGATGACAAAAGTGCTGTACAATTTGGCAAAATCAAAACATATTACATAACAACAAAAAAAGACATAACGTGGCACCATAAAACAAAAATGTCTGATACAAATGAAAAATAACAAATATAAATAGAAATACACAAACAGTAAACAAATATCAATAGTATAAAAAGCTCAAGAACCAATAAGATATAGTACAACCCAGGGTAGGGAAAGGCATAAGGATACGTCTTAAGCTTAGATATAAATTATCTATAGAAGAAGCAAACTGATGGGGGGACTGTTCCAAACTCTGGCACTGACCTCGGAAAAGGCCCGTTTATTTTTAAATGTGTTTTGGAGCAAGTTTAAGCAGCTTATCAGCTGACCTCAAAGATCTAGTCTCAGAATAAGGTAATAACAGGTCAGAATGGTCTGCTGGGGCCAGTCCATTGAAAGCTTTGAAAAGAAATAATAAAATTCAAAATGAATTCTACAACTAACAGGGAACCAATAAATGGAGGCCTAGGATGGATGTGGCCTGCCCCGATCATGTTTCCCAGCTGTTTCTTGTTCCTGTTATTAGTCTGGTGTATTTCAGGCGTTCTCCTGAGTCTGTGCGCCAATAAATCCCTCATTCCCCGATTTTACGTTTCCCTGTTCTTGCTTTGCCGGTCCGTGCCTGCTGCCTACGCTAGCACACGACAGATTTAATGTGCTGTCTGTTATCCAACCTTGTTAAATCCTCGTTAATATTAACTTTACTGTGATTCTGATCCCATGCCCCCATCATGCCCAAAGAGCTGTCTGTATCTCTAAAATCCTATACATTAGTAAATAGTTTTAAGAAGCATTGACTTTTGTGCTGGTGTTACGGCTATCGGCTTGCTTTACCTTTACTTTTGTTAAATGTAATCGTGAACAATAAAAGAATGTCTACTATATCGCAGTAATGACCACAAATTATATTGCTTTCCAAAGAGAATGAATAAGAGTTGTATATTAATAGCAGTATATTCATATTCTGTTTCAAGGAGAAATTGTGAATCCAGGCTTCCCAGCAATAAATAGAAATTACATAACAGCAAATAACACAAAACATTAAACAGGGAGGGTTTCGCTTATAGATTCGACAAGTTTTATAACCTATATGGAATGGCTCCCAAAAAGTTTTTCCATAAGATTTGGTATGATAAATAATGAGTTTATGGGCATTGTGCTAGGAAACCCAGGGTAAAAATACATTTCAGGGCAACGTGTTGATCTTCTGTCTCTCAGACCATGGTGTTTTTACTGCTAGGAAGAAATAATGTCTTGGCAGAGATGGTCTGGCTTGGTCTGTATAATGGTCCATATAAGAATTATGGATGTACAGTGTTACCTCGGTTCTCAAACTCACAAGAACTCGAATTTCTTGAAAGTCGAACAAACCAGTTTGACCTAGAACTCAATCTGAATTTCAGAACCGTGAACGCCGACCTAATATAAATTGTATGCGCCAGGAAATGAGTCATACTACAATGCAATTCTTACTTGAATGCCTTCTTCACAGGCTGGACGATTAACCAAATAAAGCAGCACAACATTACAGTAACTAAAAATAAATAAACCACTAACTTACGTGTACTATTAGAGCATTTAGGTCATTTATTTAAACTTTATTTCACCAGGTAAATTAACTGAAAACCAGTTCTCACTGCTTTACATGATATTCGGGAGAAATAGCAGATTAGGCATCGGAACTGCCTGGGATACAAACGTCATGCGTGTAACTAAACTCTTCATCCAATATGGGCAAAGGTGTGTCATCACGGAGGCGGTTCGAGTTTGTGCAGCCGGGTGAGAGGTCGCAATGCATCTAACCGTAATGCATTGCGTCAGAATCAGAATGCGTTGCTTTAAGCCAGCGCTGTAAGCAAGTCGAACGCACCCAATGACCGGACTGGGTAAACAAACTGAAACGCGGACTTAATACAGAGGACTAATGACAACAACCAGAAACAGCTGATCACACGGGGATTCCACACGGGGTTAAGGAGGGGGCGTGGCACACGGAAGGAGCGGACAAAGGGGCAGGACAGGGGTAATGTTGGGATAAGATCTTTATCGTTTTGGAAGCCATTAAGAAAAAAATTCTCTTCTTGTTTTATCCTGTTCATTTTGTGTTTTAATGCTAAAAACAAACAAAAAAAACACATTTAGGTGTAATTTTGGGGGGCCGGGAACCAATTAATTGGTTTTCCATTATTTCTTATGGAAAAAATTCGATCAGAACTTGAACTTTTTAGGATTCGATCCGGAGTCCGGAACGGATTAAGTTCGAGAACTGAGGTACAACTGTACTACATTATGAAGTTATGTATGGTGCATTATAGATGAGAGCTTCATAAAGCATTAATAATGCATAATACACATGCCTATAATGTGTGATGCCTTTTTATAAATATTTATTGTCATGTTGTTATGCTTTATGTATGGATTATAATGTGTTATGAATGTATTCATAGATTCTTATAGATATGTCATTCATAAAAGCAGGGCTCTCAAGTGTCACGCATTGACAGTGACAGTCACTCTTTTCAGTCTTTTGTCACGCACTCCCGCCACACATTGTATTTCTCACGTGGAAAAATAATTTGT
>JAOYFF010000265.1:0-14801 GCA_025773925.1 Cryptomyrus ogoouensis
ATAGGGTTGAGGTCAGGGGAGGATGGGGGCCACACCATAAGTTTGTCCCCTTTTATGCCCATAGCAGCCAGAGATGCAGATGTGTTCTTTGCAGCATGAGACGGTGCATTATCATGCATGAAAATGATCTTGCTGCGGAATGCACGGTTCTTCTTTTTGAACCATGGCAGGAAGTGCGCTTTGAGAAACTCCACATACTTTATGGATGTCATTTTTACCCCGTCAGCGATCCTAAAGGGGCCGACAATCTCTCTCCCCATGATTCCAGCCCAAAACATTACTCCACCTCCTCCTTGTTGGCGCCGTAGCCTTGTTTGCATGGGGTGGCCATCAACCAGCCATCCACCACTCCATCCATCTGGACCATCGAGGGTTGCACGGCACTCATCGGTGAACAAAACAGTTTTGAAGTCAGTCTTCATGTATTGTTTGGCCCACTGGAGCCGTTTCTGCTTGTGTGCAGTGGATAGGGGAGGTCGAAAGGATGGCTTACGCACAGCTGCAAACCTCTGGTGGACCCTGCATCTTGTTGTTCGGGGCATGTTGGAGGCATCAGCAGCTTCAAAAACTTGTCTGCTGCTAAGACAAGGCATTTTTGCAGCTGCTCTTTTAACCCGATGTAATTGCCTGTTGGAAAGAGTCCTCGATTTTCCCTTATCAGCACGCACACGTGTGTGCTCTGAATCAGCTACATACTTCTTGATTGTGCGATGATCGCGATGAAGTGTCTTGGCAATGTTGATTGTTGTCATGCCTTGACCTAAACACTCAACAATTTGTTGCTTCTCAGCAGCCGACAGGTCCTTTTTCTTTCCCATTTTGGTTGAAAATGTAGGCTGCTTAATAATGTGGGACAGCCTTCTTAAGTAGTTTTGCCGTTAATTGGACACACCTGCCAAACTAATTAGCACAGGTGTCTGCAATTGCTTTCAGTGATATAAAGAGCCCGACACACATCACCATCCATGAGTTCAACTGACAAACAAAAAAATTCTTACCTTATCACTCCTGAACACTTATTGCATAATAATTTGGAACGCAGTGTATTCACGGTTTACACCTTGCTTTTGGCAAGCAAGTCCACTCTTTCTTTTTCCTATAATGTTAGCCTGCCCAGGGGCGTTGGGCAGTCAGTTGACCTTGGACCCCCAAACGATTTCTTTCTCCCTGCTTGGGAATTTTTGGTTCCTCTCATCTGTTTTGATCTGAGTTTGTTTCATTCATTTCTTTGTCTTTTCTTTTCCCTGTTTTTGTATTGTTCTCTCTTAATGATGTTGTAATGTATCACAAGGGGGGCAGCGTGTGGCTCAGTGGGCTAAGCCTGTGTACCTGTAATCACAAGGTCACCGGTTCAAACCCAACCTCAGCATGTCCGTGGGTCCTTGAGCAAGGCCCTTAACACCCAGGTCCCTGGGCACCCCAACAGGTGGCTGCCCTTTGCAGACAATTTACTCTACAAAGAGCAAGTTGAGGGAGGCATAAAAACAATTTCCCCACAGGGATCAATAAAGTATCAATTATTATTACAACTCTAAACACTGTAAAGAGCCTTTGGGCGACACTGTTGTGAAAGGCGTTATATAAAAATAAATTAAATTGAACTGGATATAAACGATCCTTGTGATAAAGCTATTCTGGTATCATCACCTGACAACAGCAGGGACTGGTAAATGCTTTACAACTGCATGTACAATGGACAAAGTGCCAGAAGAAATCTACTAACAAAGTCTACCACATAGAGGAGAAAACATTGATACAGATATAAGACCAAAGCTGAAGTGTTAATCTATGGCAAAGTAAATGTCCTTGAGTGCTTCTGTTCTGATGTGACAAATGATCTGTAAGACGTTTGAACAGCTTCACTGTATAACTATTTCTAAAAGAAGAATGGGTTAAGCAACAGGTAAAGTAGGTTACACAAAGGCTGTATTGTAGGTCTTCCTGAAAGTGCATCCAACGGATACTGAGTTGACAGTTCTCAACAATTATGTAGCCCACTGTATTTACTTACTTATTTCACTTTATTGCCTTCGGGGTAAGTATTGGTGTTTGTTGTTTAATTGTGATGCCTCTGTAATATACTGTAAATATGGAATATAAATAAATCACTCTTTCAACTATTAAATATGAGCAACCCAATGTAAGCATGCCAAACAAGCATCCCCTGAACATCAGTTTCTGGTTGTGATGTTTTTATTATTAACCTGAATCTTTACTTAACATTTTTGGGATTTAGATTGGCGAGAGTGTTTTCAATATTCACGCATCTGCTGGATCCCCATGTTCAGCAAACTGGCAGTACACCAGCGAGTCCATAACACTCACCGATCACCCTAGCCTGTATTACCAACGGAGGACCCCTGGGAGCAAAATGCGGCTTCCCTCTCTCTCTCTCGCTTACTGTCGGAAGAGCGATCCGGACCAATTGCGAGTTCGCAGGCAGCGCCGAAGAAGGCACCGATTGGACTGGAAGGCCTCGAATGATCGCCGGGGCACCGAGCGGACTGTGAATGAGCGCGTTGCGTAAGGAGCCACGGAATCGACTGGACTTTGTTACGGGAGAGACGGAGCGCACTTATAGGGCGCAGGGATGTGGCAGTGAGGGAAACCCGCAAGGAACAGGTGAGTGCACCGTAGCAGTACCATGCATCTGCATATAGTGGCGGATCTCCTGTCTGTGATGTATGTAATACCTAGAGTAACAAAGTATGCATGCAATATCGTTAATAATTTAGTGCTTATAAAAGCAGCTGCAATAACAAAATAATACATAAAGAGAACATGACCGTTCGGCTTGAAGAAATAACTATCACTTCTTAATAGGCTGTTCTTACCCGGTGATACGATCAATCTTTCCTTCTCCGAGGAGAATGTTGGCGTAAATAAGAAATGGGGTTAAATAACTTGTAGTTCGGTAAATTAATCTGTTACAATGAATCTGAAGACTATATAGAAATGATTTAATCTGAATGGATCGTTTATTTTGTTTTTAAATCTATCTATCGATATTATTATTATTATTATTATTATTATTATTATTATTATTTCAGTGTGGCGAATGATGAACAAATGTAAATTCACGTGTGCAATTTTTCAGTAAATTTCGTGGTGCTTGTACAGCAGTCTTTGAACTATCATAATAGATGTTACACTTATTCTTATAAGAACATATGTATGCCCCCGTAATGTTCTGTATTTTGATGTCGTTCTTTTCAATAGTACTATATTGTGGGCCTATTATTTCTGCGTTTCCTTTTCAGGCGTCTGTATATCAGTGTGCCTTTGCCCTGCAGTTAAGGGGAACAGCAGCGCCTAGGTGGTGACGAGCAAGCGGATCAGGAGCAGCGAAAATGGGCGGCGGACGACGGCACCCTGAAGCCGCCCCCAGTGGCAGCCGAGACAGCAGTGTTTATACGTGGGAGGAGGTGCAGAGACACCGCAGCAGAAACGATCAGTGGATCGTCATTGAAAGGAAAGTGTATAATGTAACCGAGTGGATTAAGAGGCATCCGGGAGGATATCGGGTTATAACCCACTACGCTGGGGAGGACGCCACGGTACGAAATCGCAGTCCGCATCCCGACTTCGTGTATGGTTGGACTGGCACGTTGCAATAACCAGGCACTGTTTAGAACCTGGCTCTTTGTAGATCATGTAGTGCAGTGGTTTGTTATACTGTAAGGAAAACCGTTTGAAGCTTATCCTGCATGTTGTAAGTCTATAAAAAAATACGGCCTGGTTAGTTTTTATTATTTATGTGCAACAGATGACAGGTATATTAAAACCATTTGCTTAATATTTTACATTCTATTTTGTAATTTTTTTGTAATTTTTTTCCATGTGTAAAATACAGTTATTTTAAATTACTCTTTGTTGTGATGTGTCACTCATATTATGATTTTAGTATGTTTGCTAGCTAAAGAACATTTTTTAAATTGTTACACAATAGATTATTGGGAATTATAAAAAAAGAAACACTGCTCAGGGAGCTTTTTAAAGAAAATAAAAGTAACAGCCAGGAAACATTTTGCACTGTGAGACCCTTGTAACATGAACGTGTCATGTAATCATGGAAAACGGTAAATGATAACACATCATCTCTCTGTGGCTGCATTTTAGGATGCATTTGTTGCATTCCACCCAGATCCGGGTTTTGTGCGCAAGTTTCTGAAGCCACTGCTGATTGGAGAGCTGGCCCCCTTGGAGCCTAGTCAGGACCACCAGAAGAATGTGAGTGCTGACATTCACCTTCCAAGCTTGTGCGAGTTGCCAAATGTTGTTACCATGGCTCTGTTATGCTTCCGGGCGGCTCGGGCGCGCAAACGTGGCATGGTGCAGGCACAGAAAAGGATGGACGACCCACTTGCGGCTCAAAGAACAAAAAACAAAAAGGGTTTATTTAACTGAACTAAAAATACAAGGACTAACAAAAACACAGGACCACAGGGGGTCAAAGGAAAACAAAGACTACTACAAAACAGGGCAGGTAACATCTAACACAGGGAATACTACTGAAGCACAAACAGAACCTTCACAATCATCCTTCTACCATCAACCGACAATGAACCACTGAGGAACTAAACAGAAGCAGGAACTAAAATACTAAGGGGTAACGAGACTAACACAGGACAGGTGAGACTAATTAACAAAGACCAGGAAAACAGGGCACAGGTGGAACTAATAAACTTAAAGGAACTAAAAACAGGGAAACTAAGAACTAACCAAGGAATAAGAAACTAACACTGGGGAATTACAGACAGGTAAAGACAAGCAGGGGTACAAGGAACAAAACTAAATACAAAATCACCAGATACAATAACTAGAAACACTAAGGAGCAACATACAAAAACAAGAGGCAGGATTCAAACACAGGACAAGGTTCACAGACAGCCACATACTCAACTCATTGAGCCATGTGGCTAGACAAGTAACAGGGGAGAACAAAGACTAACACAAATAACGGGATGACCAGCAATGCCTGCTGGCCAAACGGGGGACACAGAGTCAGACAACAGGGGCTGACCCTGACAGGCTCTTACTGTACCAGGTTATTGTTCGGCGGAGTTTATGAAGATAATGCAATTTGAATCCGAACCTGAGTCACATGACCTGGGGGGAGCAAGACCGATACATTCAAAGGCAGGATTCTAGTATGTTAACACAGCTGCTACATTGTTTAATATTGCCTCTGTAAATCCAGTTGTTCTCATTTCTTAATTGCTTCTCTAACTTTTTCCTCTACATTGGTATTCTTCTGTGTCATGTGACTTTCTCTTTTCCTTCTATCACAGGCAATGGTGGTCCAAGACTTCCGAGCCCTCCGAGACCAAGTGGAGAAAAAGGGCCTGTTCCGAGCCGATGCCACTTTCTTCTGCCTCCACTTGGGGCATATCCTGCTCTTAGAAATGTTGTCCCTGCTAGTGCTGTGGACATGGGGCACGGGGTGGATCCCAAGCTTGATGTGTGCAGTGGTTCTTAGCACATCTCAGGTATAATCACTACACCTTAGCGCTCATGTGTCACATGACAGGAAATGGTCATATATCCAAAGCAAGAGAGTGAACAAAAATGGAATGAGTGGAATGAAAGAAGTACCTTTGGCTGATATGCTGTCCCTGCAAGACGTTTACCTCAGACAATGCAGGAGCTGAGCTGCCAAAATCAGCAGGGACACAACTTACCCACACAAACAGCTACCTCGTTATCAGGCTTGGGTCTGGAAATCACTTCTGCTGTCTCTCAGTGAGAGATGCGAGGCTCAGAAGGAGCTTCTACCCTCAAGCCATTTGACTGCTTATGCAGCTCACACTTTATTTGATCTGTGTTGCACATCCCTGGTCTATGTACTTTTTACAGTGTAACCTTTGTCATCTATGACTATTTATTCTAATGTTATTCTTAATGTCTTTTTTGCTTCCACTTATTATTGCAGGGTTGACCACCTTGCATTTCACTCTAGGTTATGGTCTGACTGTAAACTTTGCATTTAACGAATAAAACCCTCGAATCCTGATAGGTTGTACTCTGCCAAACTGAAACATATTAATATGTGGTTCTCTCGCAGGCCCAGGCTGGATGGCTTCAACATGATTTTGGCCACCTATCTGTGTTCAAAACATCGTATTGGAATCACCTGTTACACAAGTTTGTTGTTGGACACATAAAGGTTTGCTAATGGCGAGGATGTTCATTTTATTCAAATGTAAAAATAGTTTGTTTACTAAAATTCAAACTGTTATATTGTGGCGAGAGGAAAGAGACAGGAGGCAGTTGCTTAGCCCGTGAAAGGGATGACACCTTTTTATTAGTCAACAGGAAGAGAGAGAGGTAGATCCGGTTGCTGCTGAGATACCAAAAAAAACTCAGACCGGAAGTCAAACAAGCCTTCAGAATAAGAGCACATCTGCCCTGAGAATTCTGATCGCTAAGAAACCGCTACAATATTCTATATCCTGCCACACTGTGTGGGAGCCTATAAGTGGACTGCAGACTGTAGGGTGTCATTATGAGGGTTGTGGCTAAAGTTGTGAGAGTTATTCTCATCTGTTGACCTGTAGTAATGGACACCATTATTATCTGCATTGTGTTGATGTGAATTGTGCCTCGCTAATGTAAGAAATGCTATTCTTTGACACCAAGATGCAGTAACATGAGTATAACATGAGTCAGAGACTCCCAGACAGTCCACATTTTTGCTCCTTCCCAGCTCCCAGCACACCTGAACCAAACAATCAAGCACTGGTAGAGGAATGCTCAGATTTTGGAGGGAGGAAAAACGTGGACTGTCTCAACTCGAGGACTGGTTTGAGAGACACTGATTTGGTGAACATCTCAGCCAATCCGAGATTAAAAATTGGATCTCCATAAGAATAACTTCAATGATGACATACTAATATAATACAGATATTTTGCCTTTTCGATAGTATACTTAGCAAAGACAGGTACCTTCCTAGTGAACAATTCCAAGGTGAATAATTTCTGAGTCTCAGAGTGATATCATATTGTGGCTTTTTCATTTAAGGTCCCTAAAGAATAGCTGTGATCTAGTAGAGAAAAAACCTGCCTACATAAGTATGAAGTGTGCCCACAGTGAAACTCTGTACCCAGGTAGTGTTTAACATGCAAGACAAGCAGCATATAAAAAGAAAAAAGAAAGCAAACATAATTCAGTGCAGATCATATAAGTCAGTGTAGGTAAACAACAACATTTATTTTCAAATTTTAAAAACATTCAAAAGCAATGAGAAAATGGTGAAAACAGGGAAGAGACAGAGGAATCTGTTTCGAATTGTGGTAAACAGCAAATAAGTTTCACAGATATAACTTTATGATAGTATTTCTTTCATAATTCAGGGTCAGTTGATGCAAAGACCTTTGGGGAGGATGCGATTAATGGTACTGTGATGTATTGCTAAAAGGCAGGTTACAGAGTGAGGATTCAGAAAAAATTAAAACAAGAGACAGACCAAGAATAAGGTGCTAAAAGAAAATGTGAGGAATGGAGACGTGCATGGTGGGAATCTCCCTGGGCTTGTCTGTCTGCCCTCAGGGTGCTTCTGCCTGCTGGTGGAATCATCTGCACTTCCAGCATCATGCCAAGCCCAACATCTTTGGCAAGGACCCTGATGTCAACACACAGCATGTCTTTGTAGTGGGAAACACCCAGCCTGTGGAGGTACTGGCCCTGACATATTCATGAAGAGATGCGCCTTGTTCTGCTGATTGTCTTTGTGATGTGGCCAGGGGTGTATGAGATACAAAAATAGGTGTTTTGTCTGCATGGCTAAATCTCCTTAACCAAAATTAACACAAGATCTTAACAAACGAGGATTAACTAAAAATGAGCAATGCAGCCAAACTTTCTGTTGGTTATGTATTCGTGATTATTTAAATTACAATTTAATTGATACCAGCAGCCATTAAACAATGTATTATTACTGTATTTAATGTTGGTAATGTCTTACTATGTGTAAAATACCATTTAAACTTCACCATATTCATGTACATGAAAATCATGCTATACAGTGCATTCAGAAAGTATTCAGACCCCTTTCAATTTTTAACCATTTGTCATGTTTTATACCTTCATGCTAAAATTATGTAAATTAATTTTTGTTCCTCATGAATCTACACTCAGTACTCCATAATGACAGCACAAACACAGAATTATAGATTTTTTTGCAAAGTTATAAAAAAAAAACTATGAAATTGATGTAAGTATTCAGACCCTTTGCTGTGACACTGACATATTTAACTCAGGTGCCGTCCATTTCTCTTGATCATCTTTGAGATGGTTTTACACCTTGACTGGAGTCCTGCTGTGTTAAATGAAATTGATTGAACATGATTTGGAAAGGCACACATCTATTTATAAAAGGCCTCACAGCTCACAGTGCATATCAGAGCACAAACTAAGCCATGAGGTCAAAGGAACTGCCCGAAGAGCTCAGAGACAGGATTGTGGCAAGGCACAGATCAGGACAAGGCTACAATAAAATTCTGCTGCAGTTAATGTTCCCAAGACCACAGTGGCCTCCATAATCCTTAAATGGAAGAAGTATGGGACAACCAGGACTCTTAATCAAGCTGGCCACCTGGCCAAACTGAGCAATCGGGGGAGAAGATCCTTGGTGTGAGAGGTAACCAAGAACCCAAAGATCACTCTGGCTGAGCTCCAGAGATCCTTAGTGGAAATGAGAGAAAGTTCAAGAAGGACAACCATCACTGCAGCCCCTCACCAATCTGGGCTTTATGGCAGAGTGGCCCGACGGAAGCCGATACTCAGTGCAAGAAAAGGCCGCATAGAGTTTGCAAAAAAAACATCTAACGGACTGTGAGAAATAAGATTCTTTGGTCTGATGAAACCAAGATTGAACCCTTTGGCCCTAATTCTAAGAGGTATGTGCGGAGGAAACCAGGCCCTGCTCATCACCTGCCCAATACCATCCCCACAGTGAAGCATGGAGGTGGCAGCATCATGCTGTGGGGGTGTTTTGCAGCTGCAGGGACTGGGCAACTGGTCGCAATTGAAGGAAAGATGAACGGGTGAAGTACAGAGATATCCTGGATGAAAACCTAGTCAAGAGTGCTCGGGACTTCAGACTGGGCTGAAGGTTCACCTTCCAACACAACCATGACCCTAAGCACACAGCCAAAACAACACGGGAGCAGCTTAGCAACTACTCAGTGAATGTCCTTCAATGGCCCAGCCAGAGCCCTGACTTAAACCCAATTGAACATCTCTGGAGAGACATGAAAATGGCTGTAGACCAACGTTCCCCATCAAACCTGACAGAGCTGCGGAGGATTTCCACAGAAGAGTGGCAGAAAATCCCCAAATCCAGATGTGAAAAACTCGTTGCATCATTCCTAAGAAGACTCATGGCTGTATTAGCTCAAAAAGGTGCTTCTACTAAGTACTGAACAAAGGGTCTGAATACTTATGTCCATTTGATATTTTACTTTTTTTAACAAATTTGTAAAAAAAAAAACTATAATTCTGTGTTTGTGCTGTCATTTTGGGGTACTGAGTGTAGATTCATGAGGTACAAAAATGAATTTACATAATTTTAGCGTGAAGCTACAACATGACAAATGGTTAAAAATTGAAAGGGGTCCGAATACTTTCTGAATGCACTGTATATGCAGTATGTGGATTGTTTTGACTATCCATGGTAGATCTTCAAACGCAATAATAATAACACTTCATTGATCCCAGTGAGGAAATTCTCTTTTTGCTTACCTTGACACACACATAGGTGAGAACAAGCTTGGCATTGAAGGGCAGGCACCTGCAGCAGTGCCCATTGAGCTTGGGGTTAAGGACCATGCTCAAAGGCCTACAGATGTGGCTTTTCTGCCAAAGCCAAGCTAGAACTGGCAGAATTCCAATCACAGGCAGAAAGGCTTAGCCCACTGAGCCACATGCTGCCACACACTCACCTGTGGATTCGGGGGGGACTACTGAGGTAAAATGTGGCCATTATGTGGAACTTGTATCATTACATCATGAGCGGGGCTGTGTAGTTATCCTAAAGTTAGGAGGCTTGTATAATACATGTTTCCTTGTGTGATGTCAGGACAGGAACAATAACTTAGAAACTGCTCATCTGTAATGGCTTCTTCCTAAATCAGGTTCTAACCCCAGTTATCATTGTTACCAAACTGTTGGGAAGTTTCTGTCATATGACCAGAAATATGATGGAACAGACATAACATGGTTATAAATGAGAAATCAATCGATTAGGTGACACCAGTCTGTTGTGAATTAATTTGCAATGGAACCAAACAGATGTTAATTTTATTTATTAGAATCTGCCCACTGAGTTTTACGAGTGACTTTGACAGATAATTTTTATGGTTGCTGGTATCATTTAAATGGTCATTTAAACAATCATTTAAATAACAATTGAAACAATTATTAAAATAATAATTTTAATTATATTCAATTATAATTAAAAAAAATAATTTAAGTGACATATTCATTTATTGAATATTGTCACAAAACACCCTCCATAAATGACTGGGCTGTAATGAATAATCCCGACGGTCCACTTCTGACATACTGATGTATGAGTGTAGATAGATGTGAAGAGAGTACTGTACCAAAACGGGTTCACAGACTGTTGGATATACAGCTTCTGGGTAGTCTGATACATTGCTTTTCTGCTTTTCAGTATGGAATAAAGAAGATCAAGTATTTACCTTATAATCATCAGCATCAGTATTTCTTCCTCAGTGAGTTCCTCTTACTCTCCTTACACTGACATGCAATTTGCTTGTACTTCTGTTTACTGCCACAGGGTGTGTAGGGTAGTCCTGACTACTTGAGACCCGGTTACTTTGTACAGACCAGCTTAAGGGCCATGAAGTGAAAATATAATAATAATAATAATAATTATAATAATAATAATAATGATGATGATGATGATAACTTCATTGGTTGAAATGGGACAGTGTTTATGAGCATAGAAACAATTAAGCATTATTAAGATCTAATGCAATGCCTGCATCTCATTCTCTTTCTCAGTTGGACCTCCGCTTATCATTCCTGTCATTTTCAATCTGCAAATCGTGCGAACAATGCTGTCTCAACGTCTCTGGGTGGTAGGTTGACTTGATGGCTGTAGGCTGACTTGATGGTGCAGCTGATGGCACAGTGTTCTGTATTAATGAACAGAGGGATATTTCCTGGTCTTCTTCAGTGTTCTTCTTCCCCACTCTAGGATTTGGCTTGGTGGACAAGCTTCTACGTGAGATTCTTCTACTGCTATGTGCCTTTTTACGGAGTCTGGGGCTCGGTGTTGCTGCTCACATGCATAAGGTGAGACCTGAGGGATGAGCTCCAGCCAAACGCTGTGCTTTGTCCACAAACTGCACACTTACAAACAGCAGTTATTACCCTCATTCCTCATCTCCTCACTTAGAGAAGCATGACTGGCTACACACCCCCACATCACTCTGTTGGATACATCCCGCATAAACAGTACCATAATAGACCATTGCAGTTTCACAGAAATCTATTCAATGTGCAATATGCCAGTATGTCCGATAAGTAAGGGATAAACCATAACAAGGTGTGGGTTTATACAAAAATAACCAACAACAACTTGGTGTAATGTCGCTAACCATTTTGGAGTTGATTATTTTCATGTAACCGCACACCTCAGCACCCATGTGACATGTTTGGACCAATAACAAAATAGTATTTACCAAATCTGCGATATAACCTATGATAATGGTCACTTGTCACTCCAGCACTTCATATTATGCTATTTGCACATAGTCTGTCTGTTTATATTTTATCTGTTTTATAGTTGACTATTTCAGTATGTGTTCACTTTTATTGATAGTTTACTCTTATGTATATTGTTTATATATTTTATATATCCTCCTGAGATCCAGGGAAAAAAGTTTTTTTTTTTTTTAATTATAATTATTGATTAAAATTTTAGGTGGCATGGGGGCACAGTGGTTGATACTGTTGCCTCACACCACTGGGACCTGGGTTCAAGTTTCTGCCATGGCTCTGCATGTGGAGCTTGTGTAGGCGGGGATTTTTATGGGACAAGTAAGGGTTAATAGAAAACACCTGTGAAACGGAAGTATGGACCCTATAAAATACCAGCGAAGGAGTGAGCAGAGAGGCCTCCATATGCTCGGTGGTGCTTGGAATCCACGCTGCAGCTGCCATATGCGAAGGCGCGTATCTCGGGGAGATTATCGCATTGTTCGGACATAAGACAAGTACTGGCGGGGTGCGCCGGATTGGGAAGTTAGCGACGCAGGTCCGCGTTTGGTGGCGGTGGCGTGGACTCCAGGCGCCACGGGAAAGGTTTGTGATTCCTGTTAGAAGCCGGGGTATTATTTATGTTGTGGGTTTTTGTTTTCGGGGGATTGTGATGTCTTCCCCCGACTAGTTAATTTGTGAAGTTATACCTGTTACACTTGCATGTTCTCCCCGTGGGGTTGTGGGGTTTCCTCCGGGTTCTCTGGTTTCCCCCCACAAACCAAAAACATGCTGAGGTTAATTGGAGTTATCAAATTGTCTGTAAGTGTGAATGTACCCTGTGAGGGGTTGATGCCCCATCCTGGATTGTGCCTGTAGGCAGTGGACCCTCAGTGACCCTGAACAGGACAATTAGTTACAGAAAATAGATGGTTGGATTAAAATTTTGATTTTGCAAGAAAAGGAAGTTGGCAGGGTCATACCCCTACATGTAATATCACCTTAAAGCGCTACCTGTCCTCTTTAAGGAAATACTGGATTGAATACAGTGGCATGTATAGTATGAGAGATATGAGCAAAAACCTAATATCCTCTACAGTGGACAAAACATTGCGGGATCTCAGGAGGATATTATTTACTTCATATTTGTATTGCATTGGCTTTGGAAGTTGAATCTTGAATGTTAGTTACGCCACAAGGGAAGCACAAGATATGTGGCAGAAGGTGGTTATTCAGACAAAGGTCTGTGTGTCATTCGAGAAATGCACTGCAAATGACATGCTCTCCTGGCCCAGGTTTCTTGAAAGCCACTGGTTTGTATGGGTCACACAGATGAACCACATCCCCATGAACATCGACCATGAGGCATGCCAAGATTGGCTGACCATGCAGGTACACTTTAATCCCAGCAGCCTAATCCTTTCTTTGTCTTTGATTTACCCACAAAATCACTGTATTTTTTATCACAAAACAACTATTTGAATATTGACACTGACACCAAAAACCAGACTAATAAAAACTTAAAGAATCCTAAGATTAATATGACCTTTATATAATGAAAGATATGGTAAGATTGTAGGTTTGTAGAAAGTGACTTCGTATGTACATTATCTTTGCTTTTTTCTTCCTTTTAAGCTGAGTGCGACATGTAACGTTGAACAGTCTCCCTTCAATGACTGGTTTAGTGGACATCTCAACTTCCAGATTGAGCATCAGTAAGTGCAGCACACCGCATTTCAGCAAATGACCACTTTGATACCTTCGACACTTCAGCTTGGCCACAGTTTGCCAGGCCTGACGTGATCCCCATACCTGTTTTGCTGCAGCCTGTTTCCCACAATGCCCCGGCACAACTACCAGCGTGCGGCTCCCATGGTGAGGGCGCTGTGTGAGAAACATGGCATTCCCTACCAGGTCAAATCGCTCTGGCGCGCTTTCGCCGACATTGTTGGGTAAGAGGACCTCAACTAACCTACCGCACCCTATATTCTCTGAATGCTATTAGCGTTTCACTTTGTTTTTTGATTTGACTAGTTGTCTTAAGTTCCTGCGATGTTGAAACAATACTGGACATTCATTGGAAGCTCAGCCTCTCTGCATTTATGCCCAGTTGATGTACTGTTTGCCTCACCTGTACATCACTTTAGACACAAGCGTCTGCTAAAAAAATAAATGTACTTATATGGACACAGCTCACCATTGGGGTTTAAATTAACAAAGTCACACTCTCACTGGCAGTGACCCATATGGGACGTTGATGATGACAGTGTCATTTATCTCTGTATCTCTAAATACCCACTTTCTTTAATTTTTTTTAGCTCCCTTAGGAAGTCTGGAGACTTATGGTTAGATGCATATCTCCACAAATAACACCACCAAAACCACTGGATTCCCTGGGTTTTTTTTTCATGGGAAGAAAAGAATCTCTTCATATTTATGAGTTTATTGAAATGTAGCCATACCTTGTTCTGGCTAACTTGACTAGTATTGTGTACATGTCTTTAATTATGTGTTTTTTCTGAACTGTTAATTGCTGTACTTCGTATTGTTGTTTGTATTGTTGGAAAGAACATGCAAACATGCAAACTTTTCCTGACATTTGTAGATATGGGAAGGATGCCTGTAATTATCTGGCTTTCTGAATGCATTTTGTGATAAATACAAAAGTGAATCATTAATATTTGTACATAGTGTGTTTGTTGAAATTATCCATTTCCACTTTATCATGTTTAAAGCACCAATCATGTAAAAAATGTTGTGGTTATTAAAAAACACTCAGTAGATTTACATTCACACTAAGAAAATCTAATTATTTTGTACGTAGTCCAACTAAAACTGGACTTTTAAAGTACATGTAAACATACAGTGGTACCTCAGTCATTCGAACTCGAATTTCTTATAAGTGGAACCAACCAGTTCGAAAAAAAAATTACCTAGAATCTCAGAAGTCAAATCGTGAACGCCTAATCACACTGATCACACGGGGATTCCACACAGGGTTAACGAGGGGGCGTGGCACACGGAAGGAGCGGACTATCGGGGCAGGACACATTGTTTGGATACATTTATTTTC
>JAOYFF010000266.1:0-14781 GCA_025773925.1 Cryptomyrus ogoouensis
CCATCCACCTCGCACCCCCCCCATTGGCGAGGGTTTTCCCCCTTCGGCCCTCCCATTGACTGGATGTTTTATTTTCTGGCAGAGTCCGGGCCCAAAGCAAAGCCCCCCCCCCCCCCCCCCAAAAAAAAATTGTTTACTCCCAACCAGACACATAGCCAGATAGTAAATATATATATTTTTTGTTTGAGTTGCCCTCAAAATTTGCTGGAACCACCCCCCCACCTCCAACAAATAACTAAAACAATTTGTGACTACAAGCATGATACCATCCTCTGGAAACTCTAGACACTGTACTACATGAAAATCCCAGTATTGCAGTTGTTGCTGAGATGATGGAACCATCACAGCTGGCACCTCGTCACATGACATGTGTGTCTCCCATTCTGCTGTTTTGTCACAGAGTAAGTGACCCTGCTGACCCTGTACTCACAGAAACACTCAGTTGCAGCATGTGATTCTCTGTTTGTAGGATTTGGGGTAACAAGTAGGTTTTCCTATTAAAATGGCAGCGAAATGTAGGAAAGTCTTATCCACTTATCCATCCATTTTCTGAAACCGCTTGTGTTCAGTGTTGCGGGGGTTCCGGAGCCTTTCCCAGAGGCCATGGGTGCAAGGCAGGGAACGACCCAGGACGGGGCACCAACCCATTGCAGGACACACTCACACAAGCACACTTATGGGCAGTTTGGTAACTCCAATTAACTTCTGCATGTTTTTTTTTTTGGGGGGGGGGACAAGAGTACCTGGAGGAAACCCCACTACAACACGGGGAGAACTTGCAAACACCACACACATAGAACCCCGCCAGAGACTTGAACGCTGGTCCCAGGGATGTGACCAGCAACCCTAACCACAGTGCCACCCTGTCACCCCAGACCGTCTTCTGTGTATGTCACATATCAAATAAAATGGTAAGGATCTTGGATATGGCTTTACAGGCCGAGCGTATTGTGTCCATTTACTGTGGGAAGAGGCTAAAGGGAGAGTGTTGGCACGCTGTCCGTTGGCAGGATGCGGTTCTGTGCCACTGCCGGGACTCCCTGCAGACAGGGCTTTCCCCATCCCCCCCGTGCACTCGCACCAGCACACAAGCGCACATTCACACGCACACGGGTGCCGGAAATAACACTGTAGTCATAGTGCATTCGTGAGACAGAACCTCGTCCCACCCCCAAGTGGTTTTTGAGACAGATATGGGGAGCTTTGAGAAATAGCCCGCGTGGACACGTCTTGTGAGCATCTGGAAAACACTGCGTGACATGAAAGAGGTTTAACCACCCCACCCAGCCTTTCCTGTAGCGTGGGCTGACTGGTTGCTGGCACAGAGATGCTAAGCGTCCGTCATTGGATCCTCCTCATCCCATTTCAGTAAGCTTGCAACTCTCCCATTAATTGTGGCAGGAAAGGAACCCTAACTTTGATTTTCACAATTAGCTTTTATTTTTCTTCTTCATCGCTGGAATCTCCGGCTCTTTGCTGAAGTGCTGCAGTGTTTGCAGTGTGTGCTGCAGTGTTTGTTTAAGAGCGAGGGCTTGCGGTACACCCGCGAGCACTAAGATGGATATATATATGATTTGTGACAATCAGCATATGCCTCCAAATATTTCAGCACGGCCTGTGGTCAGTGAAATCTGTGAATCTGATCCAGGTTTTGCAAACGTAACGCAGGACCCTCACTTACTGTAGTTTCCAGCTCTCAGGTGGAGAGATGCCAATGTCTCAGCTGTGTAAAAATAAAAAAACAGCACAGCCCATAATTCAGATGGGAATCTCAGGAGATGGAATGGAAATTGGATAATGAGAGAGCCTATCTAGAGGAAGTAGTGTAAGCGTCTGTGATTGATTGGCCCAGTAGATTACTTTTCACGTCTGCTGAACCTGCTCACGGCTTTATGATGCTGATAGTGGAGAAGATGTTTTGATGTCCCACCTAAAACAAGGAGAGCGAATGTCATTTCAGTGAGCCTGGATGCTGCTGCTTTCTTCAGTGCCTGGGCCATTTTCATCGCCGTATTTCCCAATCCGGTCCACGGGGACCCACAGATAGTCCACAGGACAGTCTGGCAGGGAGCAAAAATGTGGACTGGCTGTGCATCCCCAAGGACCGGATTGGGAAACACTGACCTAGCCTGTTTATTTTGGTATGCAGACGGATCCAATGCATCACTGCGGTGCCGACCGCAGGGCGAGATTAACTGGGAATGGGGGAAGAGAAGGAGGAAGGAGTGAGTATGTCGGGTTTGTGCTAATTTCTGGTGTTTGCGTTGGCATGGCGGAGGTGGGGGTGGCAGTGGTGGGGGCTTCATTCCCCTTGTTCTTGTTCAATAATTGTGGCTACGCATGCCATGGTGCTCTGGCTGTTTGTGTGGGGTTGGTGAAAACTTTCCTTCTCTTCTTTATGGGGAGTGGAGTTGTTAGTCATCACAGATTGTCTTGTTTTTTCTGTATCTTGTTACTGGTGGGGTAGACGTTGTAAAGTAGGTGGGGGTGGTTGGGCAGTACTTTATTACTATTATACACCCAATGATTGGGAGAGATATTTAGATTAAATTAGATTAGATGAACATTATTGATTCCAGAGGGAAATTCTCACGGTTATGTCCATCCTACCATCTTCCATTACATGGCTGTGGTTAGCTTGGAGCACAGGTTAAACCTGATCGAAAACTCAAGTAAAATGACAAATGTCAAACTACACTGAAGTTAATGTTCCTCAGCTTCGAAGAGGAGCTATATCGCTGACAGCAGCCCAAGTCAGAGTCATGCCACCTGGTGACATAACTGTCAACAATTTGGATTTCCCCACGTCTCCTGGACACAAACTGACATCTCTACCTATCAGACATCCGATTTCCCCTGTCTGTCAGCAGCATTTATGAAGCATTGGAAATCCGTGAGTGCATACTGACCAAAAGTCACGTTATCGTGGTTTGAGTGCAGCCTTATGCAGAAAGCATAAGAATGCCTCAGATCATTTCAATTGGACCTCAGCTGAGTAGAGGTATTGTATCTAGGAGGTACGTGCAGCCATTGGACAGGTGTTTCAGGGGCTTGTGTGGTTAAACGGATTCTCTGCAAAACAGCACTCTGCCTGCCAGGGACATGCCACAACAAGGTGTGATCCGATCAGCCCGCTGTAGACCTCACTGCCTCCAGCCTTGTCACAGCATTGCAGTGGTCACTGCTTATCTGTGCTTCTCCACTTCTGCCAAACACACCCTTACCTTTAAAGCTTACCTTCACTTGCATTCTTTCTGTATATAAAATGCACAAAATGAACCAGTGAATGTTTTGATGTATTTGCCATCGCCAGAACTGGCATCGGTTAGTCAGACTAACCTGCTATAAGCTGCTTGGAGTCGGCCTGACCGATACTGAAACAGTCGCATGGTCATTTCAGATAGGCGTGTGTAATATGTGGAGTTTTTCTGGAACTTCTCAGTAATTCTCTGCTGAAACCTGCTCTTCACATATCCAGAGGCCGTTACTCCAGGTCTCACTTGACGTTGAGCAGTTGTCAACCCGATCCTCCCCCACATCGAGACATACAGCTTCGCTTGCCTTGTCACCTGCTGACTTGATTGTCAGCTAATTATCTGTCCCTTGATTAAATGGCTCGGATATGCAGGTGTCAGGCGCCAGAACTGAGAGCTGCTAAACCAGCATGGCAGGCTGAGTAGAAGGTGAGCGGGGCCATCATGCAGCTAGTAAGACCAAATTACCTTTCATCCAGTGTCTGGAGCAGGAAGAGTTTAGGCACCAATCTGTTAAGTCAGTGTTTCCCAGTCCGGTCCTGAGGGACCCACAGACGGTCCACGTTTTTCCCTGCCAGCAGTTCAGAAGACCATTATTCGTACTATAGTACTTTGCTGATTCTTTAGGCTTTGTCAAGGCAGATCTAAATAAGAAATGAAAACACATGATGTAACCCCAAACAATAAAAATATCAATATGCATATATAATTCGATTTACTAACATTTTATTCCAGTCAACAGTTTTTCACCCATATGTGGTAAATTCCAGTGTGCACAACGTGGGATTTAGTACAAAAGTATTTTACTCTGCACTGAATATATCAGATTGAAGTTACAGGTTGTTTTGTGTATATTCCCGCACTTTATAGCATAAGGACACATGGGCTTTATGTATAGTTACGTAGTTATGTTTAGTGCCTGAAATGCAGTGGCTGGCTGATGTGTATGACCAAATGGTGGGTCCCCCCCCCTGCCCATACCACAGCCGACTTCAGTTCCTCCTTCTATGTACTCTTTGACCCCGTAGCCATTATGTCCTTTCACATCTGAAATTTTTGAATGCATAGGTAAACAAAATATTTCTGCATATATGTGTGTGTGTGTGTGTGTGTGTGTGTGTGTGTGTGTGTGTATATATATATATATATATATATATATAGTAGAAAGTATATATTTATTTTTTTCCTGTGTGAAAGTGACAGTGCACTACTGTAGGTTAGCAGTAAACAACATTCCAAAGTAGTATGAAAGTCACCTAAATTTAGCATCACGTATCAGCCGGACACAAGTAAATTTCAAATTCCAGCTAGGCTAATTAGCTGTACCATGAAGTGCATTAAGTAAATAGCGCATTGCTTTAGGCTTGCCATGACCAAAAAGAGCTGGAAAAATAAAAAATAAAAAACATAAATATATATTGCTGGAGATGATTTGTGTTACAGTTTCTCAGACAGACATTCCTTTTTATATTCTCATATGCATCCTCCAGGCCTAGATAAACATTCTGGTGAATTATGGCTTGATTTCCTTGCTATTACTGTTTATACTGAAATGACAAGTCTAGTGTGGACTATGAGGTGACTGGTGCTTCCCGTCATTTGGTGGAGGCGATGTCAGTGGAGGTCCAGTAGGAGGCGCTCTCGACTGTATATGAGTCCAGGTATTTACCCCAGCAGAAAACGCTGTGGTTCTTCCCAGCATACCAGCAACCAGACCTCAACCAACATACGCAGAATAAATTAGAAAGGCCTTCTTCCTGGATACTCCCTCTACTTCTGCCTCTCTCTAGTAGTGGGAGGGGCACATGCTTATTACAGGGCTTAATTTATTATTATTATTTTTTAAACTTTGTCTATAAAAGGGGAGGGTGCGCTTTGTCACATACTGTTTTCTGAGTGTCGAGCTTTCTTAGAATGTACCACCTAAGGAGTTTATACGATCAAAATAAACAACACAAAGAAACTGCAGCTTCTGTAACTGTCTGGAGAGTCCCTTGACCACAGGATCTATGTTTAGCAATGGTAGCGACGCTGGTAGATTGGCCACATCCCAACCTGCCACCAGGCCCTTTGTAACTGCCGATGGATGTGAGGGTTGGCCTGGCTCTCCGTGGAGGGGAGACCTCATACCGGCTTCCTGTCCCCGAACGCCGCACCCCACGGGGGCTTCTGGTGTGCGACTCCGTGCCGCCCGAGGGGAAGCGAAACCCAGCGAGCGCATTCAGTTGTGCAACACTCCCGTGAAGGCCTTTTCAGAGCGAGCTCCCGTCCGCGCGGGAACACTCAGCGGTGCCGCTCTTTGCTTTTCTTTCTGCCATAGATGGAGTGAATGGCGTAGGGATGCCACCCTACTGGGCTATCTGTGGTCTTGGGGGGTGGGGGGGGATCTGTTGATTTAGACCCCTTTGTGAGTATGCTTTGTCAAAATGGCTGCTGAATTCCAGAAGCATTAACCGTTTGCAATGAAAATGAACAGGGGGGGATATTTTTGGAGGTTAGTGCTGTCGTCATTTCAGCCCAGGCCAAGCCAGGGATCATGTTTTTGCTCTCCAGCGAGCAGCTCAGAGTGAGGATTTGAAATTTGGTGAGCAGTCATGCTCTTGCCACTGATGGGGGGCGTGAGGGAGGGATTTGAGCTACCTATCCCGCCTTCGTTATAGCGGTGAACGTGCTCCGCTGGCCTCTGGTATTCATTATAAGGCATTAAAATGGGTGTGAAAAGTGAACACATCCCGTCGTTATTAAGAGGGAAATCTGTGTGCGCTTGTTTGTCGCTTGAGGAGCAAGGAGTGACATCTTCTTTTGGACAGAGGTCAATGCACTGCCGTTAGTTATTAGAGAGAAGGTCCTGTTTTTCTCAGACTAATAAACTCACGGCTGACCAGTCAGCTTCAGTTGTACCAGGTACAAGTCACTGCAGAGTGGTTTGGCTACCTTTCAGATGTAATAAAACGCACTTTAATACTTCCTTCCTTCTGTATGTCTGTGTGTCTGTCACACCTCTGTGAGATGTTACCTAAGCTGAAATCAGCCGCTGTACCAGGAAAGCCTGAAAAAGTTGGAGGAACCTTTTGCCGATGGTCTTTTTTGTTTGAACCCTAAACATCACACTTGTTTTTTTTATTGTTAGGTATGTCAGTAATAACACAAAGTCTTGTATTTGTCTGAAACTGTATGCATTTACCTTTAAAAATGTGATTTAAAAATGTACCCATGGGCAGGTCAGGGTCAGCCTGGAGCCTATCCCAGGAATCACAGGTCACATGACAGGAAGCCATCCAGATGGGACACCAGTCCATTATAGCACTGAAAGGGACAAAATGGAAAAGGTTAATGAAATCTCTCTGGTGCACGGGTGTGTTTTCATCAGCTATGCACAGCTCTGTGTGTTTGAAGAGGTTCAGGCCGTCCATTCATGGCTGTGAGATAAGGAAGTGTTCTCATTTTCTGCTATTGGTATGTCTGCCCCCCCCACCCCCACCCACAAATCACAGCTTGCGTTTTTTCATTCATCGATTTTTTTTTTTTTTCCTTTTTGTGTGCTACTTGCTGTGTTTTACACCGGCATCCTGCGCAAGTCTCCCAAGGTGCGGGTGATTGCAGAGGGGGAAGAATTATACATGTAAGATGTACTGAAGGGCAGAGCCAGGTCTGAGTGAGACTGAGTAATAAACATAAGGTGTACTGAAGGGCAGAGCCAGGTCTGAGTGAGACTGAGTAATAAACATAAGATGTACTGAAGGGCAGAGCCAGGTCTGAGTGAGACTTAGTAATAAACATAAGATGTACTGAAGGGCAGAGCTGGGTTGTGGTGCGAGTGAGTAATAAACATAAGATGTACTGAAGGGCAGAGCTGGGTTGTGGTGAGACTGAGTAATAAACATAAGATATACTGAAGGGCAGAGCCAGGTCTGAGTGAGACAGTAATAAACGTAAGATGTACTGAAGGGCAGAGCTGGGTTGTGGTGAGACTGAGTAATAAACATAAGATGTACTGAAGGGCAGAGCTGGGTTGTGGTGAGACTGAGTAATAAACATAAGATGTACTGAAGGGCAGAGCTGGGTTGTGGTGCGAGTGAGTATTAAACATAAGATGTACTGAAGGGCAGAGCTGGGTTGTGGTGCGAGTGAGTAATAAACATAAGATGTACTGAAGGGCAGAGCTGGGTTGGGGTCAGAGTGAGTAATTAACACAAGATGTACTGAAAGGCAAAGCCGGGTCAGGGTGAGAGTGAGTAATAAACATAAGATGTACTGAAGGGCAGAGCTAGGTCTGGGTGAGACTGAGTAATAAACATAAGATGTACTGAAGGGCAGAGCCAGGTCTGGGTGAGACTGAGTAATAAACATAAGATGTACTGAAGGGCAGAGCCAGGTCTGGGTGAGAGTGAGTAATAAACATAAGATGTACTGAAAGGCAAAGCCGGGTTGGGGTCAGAGTGAGTAATAGTGATGTTATGGCGCACTGAGCTCACGATTCAGTACACTTTACGATGCACAGCCCAAGATTCGCTGCACTTCACCAAATTTCTAACTAGTGTAATTTCAGTCAGATGTCTTGGACTCACCTCCTCTACAATGACTGGTTATCTCTGAACCAATCATTTTTCATTCTGCCCTTACATTTTTGTGTAAGTAAAACTCCCATGAGCTATTTGCTTGGCAGCACAGCATAGACTGACATTGGAGCTGTCCTGCCAAATCTCTTCTCCTATTCAAATGTCTTCCTCCGTTGGCTGTAATGCCGAATCTCTGGCAATAAATGTAAGATGTACTGAAGGGCAGAGCCGGGTCGGGATTGGGGACAGCTCATCATCTGTGAGCCTGAGCACCTTGTGTAGCATGTAGCTATTGTGTTCTCCTCATGCCACTGAGGCAACACAACTGACTTAGTCTCGGGGATCCGAGAACCATGGGCTGTCCTTGTGCACACAGGCATGGACTCGCACTCACGGCCATGCTACCTCAGTGCTCATTGCCAGTGTGGATGGCAAAGTGTGACTCACCTTTATGGAGTCACTCAGATCGCACTAGGCACAATGGCCTGTATTACTCACTCTCCACCACCATTGTTGTCACTTCTTCCTCCCTTTGCCTTATGCCCTTGTGCTCTGACGTGCTCTCTCTCGGTCACACTTTCTTGTAGGGCAGTTGTCACCCAAGCTCAGCTCAGTGAAATCAGTTTCTATTTAAAGATTTGCAGCACGTTGGACTGCTCAGCTCTTAGCCGCGCAGGCCTGAGGAAGCCTGTGCGCGACTGTGCCGATACACGCCGCTGGCGGCTCTGCACGACGCAGCACGACGCAGCACGACGCAAAAGGCTGCGTCCACCTGCCTGGCCTCATTTCGCATTCTTTGATAAGATGGCCATCGTCATCCACATTATCTTGTAGTTTAGTGTGCAGCGTCGTGGCCCTGTTGCTCCAGGTATATTTAGTGTGTGTAATTGGATAATGTTTCTGGGCTGAAATAGCCAGAGCACCACGGTGCAGTTACTAGATAGGTCTGCGTTTTGTTGCATTACACCGGCTTACATTCTCGGGCATCTGCTCGAGGCAGCTTGGCGTCGTACGTGAAGTAAGACTGCCTCAGACTGAGATCTGGATAGTGGACCAGTTCACCAGGCTGAGCAGTGACGTCACGCCTTGCGAGAGCAGTGCTGTGACCCATTAATGTCTCACTCTCTTCCTTCTGAAGCAACGGAAGTTCAGCTCCAGAATCTGGTGCAGCTACCAAGAAACTCTACGTCAAAAAAGAAAACCTGAGTCGCGCAGAGTTACTGGTGAAGTTCTCGAGGTTTTTCATTGGCCATTTATTAAACTGGTTTGACTGCATCTTGCATGAGTATGCAAATTAAATTTTTTAAATCAAATGCAAGTTTAATTTTTAATGTTACCCACTTCCTACCATATGCATTCTGACGTTATAGATAGTGTTTTCTCATGGGCTTGTTCGATTTTTCTTGAAGTCCCCCATTCTGTTTGATAACTTAAGTATATGTAAACATTTGTAGCATTTGGAATTCAAAGGCTATCCAACCTATATTATCCTGAAGCATTCTAATGCTACTGATAAAGAGCTTGAGAATGATAATTTTAACCAAAATATCCTATTGTCCTTTAGTGCCCCCTAGTGGTTCAGATATGGGCTCAATTTGTTCGTCAGTTGGTCCATAATCCATCCAGCCCCGAACTAGACTGGCCATCTCAGATACTGGGCCTTATCCTAGTGGGCCAGTGGGTTTGTGGGGACACTGACCCCGAAGTCCAGCTCTGTTTTTTTTTTTTATCACAGTCCATCCATTCATCCATCCATCCATATATCCAACTATCCATCTACTAACATTTATCCTGATCAGTGGCAATTTGTCACTATTTTCAGCATTTTTTTTAATAATATATTATTCCTGATGTAATAGAGAATGTGGTTTGTTAAAGTGAAAACAGTACCATCCATATATCCAACCATCCATCTACGGTAACACTTGAAGCAGTCTACACAAGGGTGACATGTAACCGTCATAAGAATGACATGACACATGTCATGCACATTAATGACACATCATTGATGTCTATGACTGTTGTCATAATGTGTCATTCAGTTCCAAAAACCGAATGACACATTATGACAACAGTCATGTTTATGACAACAGTCATAAACATCAATAATGTCATTAATGTGCATGACATGTGTCATGTCATTCTTATGACGGTTACATGTCACCCTTATGTAGACTGCTTCAAGTAAAGTGTTGCCCCATCGACTAACATTTTATCCTGATCAGTGGCAATTTGTCACTATTTTGAGCATTTTTAAAAATAATGTATTATTCCTGATGTAATAGAGAATGTGGTTTGTTAAAGTGAAAACAGTACACTTTATACTATTCCATATGCCGTGAATGGTATTCCACACATCAGTGTGCTACCTCCTGTCTATATATATATTGATTTTATTGACTCTATATGTAAGTTCTGTACCTCCTCATTTCAAACTCTCTCCCACGCCCTTCATTGCTGTAATACATTTCCTGTATTTCGTTTCCTTGTCTGCTGTAGGGCAGTGAAGATGCACAGCAATACCACCTATTCACCTCCAACTGATGCTGTAGGCGCCGGGTGAGAGGGGGGATATTCACATTCAGGGCGATCAGAGGAGCTCCCATCTGCAGACTCGCAAGATACCTGCAGATTCAAAGGTACATTTCCCTCTGTGTGCTAAAAATCGACAATGTTATGGAATGCTGCGGTGTGCATGATGCAGTTAGGCATATGCATTCATTAACTGCTAGCAAACCCTTGTAGTGTGACTATCTCTCTGATGTGTGGGTGCAGGTTTGCAGCTGAGGTGCACCGTCGGTCCACTCAGCCCCTCTGAGCGCAACCCAGCCCCTCCCCCCGACATCCCGCACGCAGCTCCAGCACCACGCAAAGCCTGGAGGGGGGGGCAGCCCCAGCCATCTCCCCATGGCAGCGGCACACTAGGGCTGCCATGGCAGCAGGCACCGCCGATGCCCCACGCCAGCATACAGCACTGAGCCCGGAAGACGAGGAACGACGAGCCGCCGCCAAGCTTTTCCGAGGCAGACCGCCGCTGGGCAGAGAGATCAAGAGCGACAGAGAGAGAGAGGAGTGCGAGAGGCTGCGGGAGGGCCGCCTGGGCAGGAGCGAGTGTCCGGTGTGTGGGGCTCTCTTCGGCTCGCACGACCAGCTCCGCCTTCACGCCTTCTGCCATACCGGAGAGAAGCCCTTCCACTGCTTCCAGCCAAACTGTGGAAAGGCCTTTGTCTCCAAATACAAATTGTTCAGGTATGGTCCACGGCCTTCTGGGAAGTGGATGTGATCATCCGGGGTCTCCGAGTGCCAGGGTAACTGAGGCTGAAGCTAGCAGAGAGATTAATGACATGCACGTCTAACAGAAGGTCCAGGTCTCAGAAGGGCTCCTCTGTTGGATGCTTGGGAGACACACTTACCTAATGCTGCTCCACCACGTTATCCAGGAAATTGATTTAAATAAGGGTCAGCTCCATAACTAAAGTAATGGTAATGAGAAATGGCCTCATAGATTTCTTGAGTATGCGACACAGTGATTTTCATTTAATCATGCTGCATGTATAAGAAGACAGTCCTGTGTTTTACCAAATATTTGGGAGTTTTGTGTGTTTCGTCCAGTCATTCCTGGATTCTCTCGTCAGCCCAAATTTCCAACAAACACTGCACTTCTGCTGTAGACCAGAGTGATCCCTTTGTCGCCATGGTTGCTAAATGTTTGTCACTACCTGATCTGTACAGCCTACCCGATCAGTTCCTTCCGGGTTTAGTTCACGTGTACATGTGGATATGCCTGTGCCAGTTGCATCATTGACATCTTATCTGTGTTCTGTGCTAGGGCATGGTACGCATCTAGGGTGCTTCTCAGTATGTGTACTTGACCCTACTTGTGTTCTTGTGTGCCAGTTTTATGTCATCTTCCATTGCCAAAGACCAGTTACAATACTAAGAACAGAAGTACAGAGGATGATAAATATCCCATTCTTGCCCCACCCCAAATATCAAGGATACATTAGTCGAATCCTCACCAAACAAGACCAATCCCATGATTCACGGTGCCCCAAGTTAATTTTTGGGAGGCATGTTAGCAAGACCCGTCTTGCCAAGAACACAAGTACGATCTTTGCGTTCTTGGTATTGAGAAACACCCCAGGTGACTGGGAGACAGTATCGCCAATCATGTTCTCGGTCTATCCCCTAGGCATATGGCCACACATTCTCCACAGAAGACCCACCAGTGCTCATTCTGTGATAAGATGTTTCACCGAAAAGATCACCTGAAGAACCACCTGCAGACCCACGACCCGAACAAGGAGGCCTTCAGGTGCGAGGAGTGCGGCAAGAACTACAACACCAAGCTGGGCTACAAGCGTCACGTGGCTATGCACGCGGCGACCAGCGGAGATCTCACCTGCAAGGTGTGCCTGCAGAGCTACGAGAGCACCCCCGTGCTGCTGGAGCACCTCAAGAGCCACTCGGGCAAGTCGTCCGGCGGCACCAAGGAAAAGAAGCACCCCTGCGACCACTGTGACCGGCGTTTCTACACACGCAAGGACGTACGCCGCCACATGGTGGTGCACACGGGCCGCAAGGACTTCCTGTGCCAATACTGCGCCCAGCGCTTCGGCCGGAAGGACCACTTGACGCGACATGTGAAGAAGAGCCACTCGCAGGAGCTGCTGAAGATCAAGGCCGAGCCGCCTGACCTGCTCAGCCTTCTGGGCTCTGGGTCGCCTCCATGCGCTGTCAAGGAAGAGCTCAGTCCCATGATGTGCATGGGTTCCTCTAAGGACTCCATGCTGGGCAAGCCCTTCCCTGGAGCATTCCCCATGGGCATGTACAACCCCCACCTGCAGGCCATGTCCAACTCTGGGCCGCCTCACCACTCCCTGGTGTCGGGTCCTCTGTCCACCGCCATGGGGATGGGCTGCCACATGGAGTCCCCCTCCCCTCTTCACCACCATCATCACCACCATCACCATCATCACCACCACCACCATGCTTCCCCTTCATCCCAGCAGCAGCAACAGCAGCAGCAGCAACAGCATCCCCAGCCACCCCTTCCCAAGTACCAGCTTGGATCTACCTCATATCTACTGGAGAAGCCCCTGAAGGTGGAGATGGAGAGCTTCCTGATGGATCTGCAGAGTGGGCTGCCCGTGCCCCCGCAGGCTGACACCCTTGGCAGCTCCCCAGCTAAAGAGGGTCTCGAGCACCAGCAGGTGCTGCCAGATGATCTCAGTGGGGAGCACCTCCTGTCCAAAAGCCCGGCTGTCATCGCAGAGTCTCTGTGTGCTGCTAACATGGACTTCTCCCACCTGCTGAGCTTCCTGCCACTCAACCTGCCCCCCTACAATCCTCCCATGAGCGCTGGCGGCCTGGTCATGGGCTACTCCTCCTCAACCTCATCGACCTCCTCCTCGTCTTCCTCCCACATGGCCGATCCCCACGCTCCACCACATACCTCTTTGCAACCGCAACCTCAGGAGTCACAGGGCTCCGGCGGGGGCCTCGGCCTGGGGCCCCTGCACTCACTCCCTCCAGTGTTCAGCACCAGCCTCAGTGCCACCACTCTCCCTCGCTTCCACCAAGCCTTCCAGTGAGGGCCACACCTCCCTGGGGTCAGGGGTCGAAACACTTGAACACTTAGAAGCCTTAATTTAAGCGCACAAATGCTTATGATTGAGCCCAGAGAAAGCTAAACTAGATGTAAAGAACTTAAACGCAAATCGCTTTGATTTAGGCTTCCTCTCTACTGTTTGGTCGCCAGTCTGTTAATCCTTATCATCCAACTTCATTCAAACACTCACGTTCCCCTCCCATATATATGTCATAGTTGATTGGCATAATCAGTGAATCAGTAGGTACTGCAAGTTTGTTTTCTAGATAATAATAGAGGAAAGAAAGCTCAAACATTTTCTGTCCAGGAAATAGTTTTAATTGCATTAAGATTATTATACTTTTCCAAATATGAAATCAAAGCAGCTGCATTGTATCCTTCCACCTCGGTCCGTGTCCACATCTGGTTGTAGTTATCATGAACCTAAAGAGGCTTTGCAGAGAGGCGTGAAAAATTAGTGAAGGAATGAAGTAACGACGTCAAGGCAAGCTATCTCACCTCAGAACGTGCCTTGCAAACTTTAATTTTGCGTAATCTGAGCAACATTTGCTCCTATGTACTCGAACATAACGCCTTTTATTCTTTAAACCAAATAACTGTAAGGAAATATCACATTTAAAACAGTTTTAGAACTGATAAAATAATATCAGGTACTATGAGCTGTCCTCTGTGGGGCTGTGTAGATCTCTTAACTGTGATAAATAGCTAAAATTAGATGCTACAGAACACAGCAGGAGTGCCTGTATATACACTCTTCTCAGGCCAGTGTGACAACAGGTTGACAGTGAGTAATTTTGTTCGTACAGTGCACTCTGGGGTGGTTTCATTACTAACGGTGCTGCACTGAATTGGAAATGATTGGCAGACCTTAAATAAAGCAGCGTTTACAGGTGTAAGAAAATCTGAATGCACTGCAAGTAAGCTTGTATAAATACAGCAGGCCTCTCTGCTGTTTCAAGTAGCGCAAATCCCAGTAATGGACAGGATGTGAAACTGTGAGTTTTGTTCTTGTAAAAAGAAGCACTTTTACATAAGGAGGCACTTCGACTGCTTGAATTGGATAAGAACCGCAGATCTCGTGTGACTCTGCCAATTATGCCGCTCAACGTCAAACATCTGGTTTATATACGAAAAACCCAACCGACCAAATAAACACAAACAGCCAAAAAGACAGTTTTAAAACTGCTCTCACACACAGGAACAAGTGCAAGCTTCAAAGAAAGTCCTGATTCCCAAAACTGTCTTTTTATTTTAATCATCAGTCTTCCTTCCAGCACTAATTTTTTAAAAACTGATTTTTTTTTAACAGTATCTATGGTAACAGACCCCACTTCATGAACTCTCCCCCCACTACCAC
>JAOYFF010000267.1:0-14762 GCA_025773925.1 Cryptomyrus ogoouensis
TAAGTAAGTACTTCAGTACACTATTTTTTCACAAGGGTTCTTTAACCTTTATGCTGGATATTGAGTTAACGCCAAAAAGGATAATGATTTACTATAAAAATTATAACATAGCACTGTGGCAGCTTGTGGTTCTTGCCTCAAAAGTTACTATCAAAACTGTAGATTACCATATTCTCGTGACTAGAGCAGAAAAACTTTTAGGACTCAGGGGACAAGTGGTTTGTTAGTTTAGGTCATATCTGCCAAACAGTTTTAACTGCCAAATTATTAAGGAGCAAGATGTGTTTTGTGTCTGTTTTGTGGCCGCTAATCTTTTTCCTGTATAGATTGGATAAATCATTGTTAAGCATGGTCTTAATTACCATTGTAATGGCAATAACACAGAACCCCATGTAACTGTGAAAATTAGGAATCTATAGAATAGAATAGAATAGAATATTTTTATCAGCACATAATCCAGGTTGGTGTAAATTGTTTGGCACAATTCTCCTGTTCATACATTGAAAGTGACATGGGCAAAAATCAGATTACAGAATCTTCAGTAATTAGAATACAAAAGACATTCAGGAATAAATAATGGTAGATATTTAGGTATGAAGTGATTGGAATGAGAGTATATACATAAATACGAATATACATATACCTAATAGGCATTCATAAGCAAAGAGTACTGAACAGACAGAAATATGGATCGGTAGGAGAGCAGCTGTCAGTTAGATGTGTTTCGAAAAAGTCCCTTATGAGGTGCAGTGAAGTAGCTATAGAAGGCTGGGAAATGAGATGCAGAACTATCTTAAGCTCTATCGGGAAACATCATAAATGGAAGCATTTGGAGGGAGTATGTATTCAAGGACCGTAGTGATTTATTTTCCTGTGATGAGTAGCTCACGAGTCAATCGAGATTGTTCCAAAAACCATCCTGCTGAAGTGAGGCCGGCTTTCAAAACGGTAACTGCAAAGAACTTCACCAGTCCTCACCACAACGGGATTCTTCAACTTTTCAGTCCAGGTATCTGATTAATCATTGGGAACTTGTCTTACCAATCTGCTACTTCTTCAACCTTCTTTTGTTACTAATGCCAGAAGACGGAGTGGTTCCTGGCCTCCACCTCAGTAATCAGACCCTCGATCCAGATTCATTCAGTTTTTTTTCTTTTCTTTTTTATCATTATAAAGAGCATAAAACACATGTTCATACTCATGCTGGGTGAAGACAAGTTGGCTTGAGAGACTTGTGCATATACATTTCACTTTATGTTGACGAGGTGCAGTGTGCAGGAGTTAGTGTTCACACGGCTTTACTTATCTGAACGCACAATTCCACCTTCCTTTGTATGCAACCTTTTAGTGTAAAATCCACAAAGATTTATATATGAGGTCCCAGGTGCATCGTCGTCTTTCTATTCTGAGACTCCAGATAGTAAGTGATCATGAACCAAAAATGTGGAGAAAGAGAGACTAAAAAGACTATCATGATTTCAGGCACTTTGCTGACCAGAGGTACTCAAGGCTGCTGCGATCTGCAGTGACAACCAATGGACAGTTATCCCCCTCCAGCTGAAGTTGTTATTCTTTTAGCACCATTTTACGGCTCCCTATTGCTGGTATCGTAATTACGTTCTGCAGGAGAAGGCCAACTGGAGAAAAAGGCACGTAAAAAGAGGTTCTCAGATGACACTTACTCCCATTTTTGAGTCATCCACCTCCACCACAAATAACTTGTCTGGATTCAGGTTAACAAATGTTTCATGTTCTCAAATGGCTGCCATGTTGCCTTTCTCCACTCAACAGAGCAAGGGTTGCCCTAGGTGAGTACAATAATGCAAGCAAGCTGTAGATGGGAAAAACATTCTATAGATTCAGGATTCTTTATTTGTCACATGCATAGTTATACAGGTACAACATGCAGTGAAATGTATCCTGAACCACTCTTTTGACTGTGCAACATTAGAATAATATAAGGAATAAGCAAGAATACAGATATGAAAAAAAAACATTAAATAGAACTTTGAATATAATACAGATTGAAACATATTTACAGATGTCCAATATGCAGTTATAAAGTTAAAATGCATTATGCAATGACAGCATAACAGAGTAAACAGTTAGAAGCCTGAGTGGCAGTGTAGCGGCATGAACAGTAATAATAATGGAGTGATGACAATGAGACCCTGAGAAGGTTGCTGGCCAGAATACTATACTATAATACTATAATAATATACTGTAATATATAAAGTACTATAATAATATACTATAATACTATGCTGTAAAGAGAGGGGGACATGTCTTGATTGAGGAGTCGAATGCCCTGAGGATAGAAACTTCTCCTGAGTCTTTCTGTCTTGACCATGATGGTTTGGAACCTCCTGTCTGATTGCAGAGGCTGAAACAGTTCGTTTCCGGGGTGAGACGAGTCTTTCACAGTCCTTATAGCTCTGGATCTACATCTCCTGGTGTAAATGTCCTGCAGTGAAGGGAGAGCTGATCTGCAGCAGCGTTCTGCTGCACATATCATTCTCTGATGTTGGTAAACTTATAAATATGTGAATTAGTTTGATGTGATCAGGGAAATTCAAAACAACCATATGTGCAAAGATTAAAGATCCAGCATATACTGGAGGAATGAGACAAAAGAGACTTGGAGCTTGAATTTCACCAGTTTAACACATAAGTGGTTCCCCACATGTCACCTAGGGGGGATCCCCACTATAAAATTTGTTGTGCAGGGGCAGGTCAAAATGTGCAGATCTGTAGTTGCAGGACCTATCCCATATTTTGGAGCATTGTCCCATATTGAAAAATAGAATCCCATGTTCCTTTTTGGAAAAAAGTGTTTGTAAGCATTCCATTGGCTGGTGTTCTACATGTGGACTGGTACCCCTGTGGGAACCCCTGTGTAAGGTAATCAATGTTATATGTACAGCAAATTCAGAATTGATCATTGATTAATGACAGCGACATAGATGGTGAACTTGCTAACCTAAAAGGGGTAACTAGATACCCATAATGTCAATGGACGACAAAATGAATTGCAGTGGGGAGGAAATTTGACTTTGCTGAGGCCAGTGAGTCAGTAAAAGACAGAAACCCACCATTCTTTTAAAAAACATTAGTGACAGGTGTGGTGGTCAGTTGGATAAGTTCAGGTGTTTCTTAAGTGCTTCATTTGTGTCATTTGTCCATATGAGGTTATCTGTGATAGTAACTCCCAGACCCTCTTCACAGCTTCCACTGATGATTCCACACGGATTACCATTTTCATGTTTTTGCTGATGTTAAGGGAGCCTAACCTCATCCAGATAGGTGGACTTATTTTTGTTAATTATTGTAATAGTAATCACCACCTAATTTGGACTGTTAGAACTGTATACACCTAATTGAACTGTAACCGTGACTATCCACACAGCCTTATGTGAACAGGGGGTACAGCAACAGGCTTCGAACATCCCTCTGTGGGGTGCCTGTGCTACGGATCAGGGTGCAGCGAGAGGCTCCGAACATCACTCTGTGGGGTGCCTGTGCTACTGATCAGGGTGCAACAGTTTTTGTTTCTCACCCACACATGCTGGCATTTGCCAGTGAGAAAGACCAGAAACCAGTTGCATATGGAAGCATAGTCCAGTAACTTATTAATGAGCCATAAGGGGGTGACCGTGCTGATAACTGATTATAAAGGTCATTATTTATTGTCCATTGGAGCTAGAGTGGGATAGTGTGTCCACTTTGTATTTCATTAGAATCAGAATGATTGAAGTGTTTTTCAAACAGGTGGCAACTGTAGACTCCCTCATGGAGAAGTTAAAAATGTCCATAAAAACACCAGCAGGATGCACCGTTGCTGGATGGGACTTAGGCTGGCATGGGGGCACCTTTGTTTGCAAGATCAAAACAAGCATGAAATGCATTAAGGTTGTCAGGGAGAGAAGTTGAATTGGACATGACAGTTTGTTTTTGGATTGCAGTTAGCAAGGTTCTTAATGCCACGTTTAATGTGTATCTTCAGTGCTGGGACACCATACCTCTCGTTTCTCTGGTATTCTATTTTCACCTGTTTTATTGGTGTCTGGAGATCGTAACTACATTTTTTAAAGCTGTGGGCCTCTAGAGTGATACTCAGCAGTGCAAGCCTGCATCAGACCTTGAATGTATCCATTACTCCATGGCTGGACTGTGGAGGCCAGTATATCAGTAGTCAGCTGTCCTGGTTAGCCTAGCTATAAAGGACTAGGTACCACTGCAACAAAAAACACTCAACACAAATCTAGATGATTATCATACGTATATCCTATGAACATATGAATGGATGAGGTTATATCATGGCCTACGGCTGCAGTAGATTTCACTCCCTCCTACTATTAATGCAATGTTGTCGATCTCCTGGGTAATGACTTTGGTAATGGAATTATAGATTAGCTGCATCTACTCATTTAGCAGATGCTTTTGTCCTTAGCAACATATAAGCCAGAATCAAATAGCAGGGGGTCAGTCAGCATCCCTGGAAAAATTGGGGTTAAGAGTCTTGCTCATGGTATGATTACTCTGCCCAGCACAAGACTTCAACCCACAACCTTCTAGATAAGGGCACAAGTTCAGAACCTTCTGAGATGTACACCTCCCATCTATGCTAGGCGACAAGCAATAGGCTTTGTTTGGAGACAGTTCTTTGAAAATCCTTGAATTGGGCTGAATTCTTATTGACAGCTCAGTCTTTTCTCATGACATCTTCCTCTGGACTGAGACCAATTCATAAAAACAGAAACTTTACTAAAAAGATGCACAAATCAAAAACAGACACTGACGCATGCCAAAGTGTGGTCTTCCAGCTTTCAGTAATTTCGTACTTGACAGCTGAGTATTCAGTGCCAACTGGACCGGGTTCACTGACTGCAAGGTCCCCAGACAAGGGGGAACCTTGAGATTCATGTGACAAGGATGGGATTTTGAATCAAAATAAGGTCTGGTGAACTGCAAACAAAATCCATTAAGCTAGTTCAGAAACAGCAAAAGGAACAAATTAAAATTGCAAAACAGTCAAGAAACTGATATCCAAGACAACTGAGACTAAAACATTAGTATAACAAGCTTACCTAACATTACAAATCCAAGATGAAGCTTACCTAGAAGCAATGGTCAGAGTATATTTAAATTTATTGAAGGTTGACTGATTTACTGTAGGTGACAATCAGTGCTGACTGAAAGTATCTGGGTTTGGGACTTTTAGTTTCTAAAGTAGAATCTGGACTGGGTGTCATTTAGAACAACCTCTGGATAAAATCTGATGATAGAAATTGATAGTAACTCCTAGTGGTTTCTTTTGGCAAATACCAATATTAAAACAGCATCTGTAAAGTCACTGAAGAAATAAACATGGATAAACAAACTCCAGAAGATACACAAGATTAAAACAAAGTTCCAGCTTCGAATGGGTATGTTTAAAGACACCAATGAGAAAATAATTACTAACCAGAAAAGACCAGTTTGTTTTCCAATTCCAAAGGAGATCTGACAGAGTGAAACTATTATATAATTTCTCTCATTTGCCAATAATTTTGTGCTAAAAATCATTGAAGCATAATGGATAAACTAAGGAATACCAGAAATCAACATGTGGTTTATTTATTAAAATAAATTAATTATTTGTGTTGACCATATTAAGACCATATTATGAAAAATCTTTACATTGTATTCAACTTGTATGGGGAACATAAAAATGAGAGAAGCTGGATTGGAAAATGGGGAAGAAGACCTGAGAGATAAAGAACAGGCAAAAAAGATGGGATTATTGCTAATTGTGAGGGAAAGAAAGCAGTCGTCGTACAGTTTGTACAATAATTACCTTTGGGGAAATTGTTAAAATATACCAAATAACCAAAATACATACTGTAAACATGATAATACAATCACCTACACAAGCACTCTTTTGTATTTCAGCTCTATGTTGTTGATTTTGTTTTCTACTTTGGCGTGTGTGTGGTGGGGATCAAGCTTGCCCTAAGCCTCAGGACTGCAGAATCCTATCAGCCTTCTCCTCAAAAAGGCATGTAGAACCACCTCTTCAGACTGCACCTCAGCCCTGAGTTCCTGGTTGCATCCCCTTAACAGTTTTCGACTTTTGCCTCTATTTATATAAGCCATTTGACTTGTGAATGCATGAAGGAAATAAGTGGGTGATCTGTATCTTATATTATATTGTCACACCTGTATTATAACCATATTCTTGAATCTATCATTGTCATCAATACTCCAAAACACGTTAAGGTAAGCTCCTGCTAACCTTGAGTACCACGTCAAGTCACTATGAAACAGCAGCTTCCAGGAGCTGTTTCTAAATTAAATCCTCTAATTATTGCTTTCTATCTTGGCCTTAATTTCCTGCAAGCCCAGTCAATGAAAATAGAATCTCAGGCCATTTAATTGACTAATTTAATAGAGACTGTTTTGATAAGTCATTTTGAGGGAAAACAGTGCTGAGGTCAGTTTCATGACAACACTTTTCATATCATTACTTATGATAAAATTATTCACACTAAATTTAAACTGTTAAAATCATTCCATTAAATTCCTTGGTACAGTTATTAAAGGATATTTCATTTTTAAGGTTCATAGAGAGATAAAAATTCTTTTGAGGTAACATTATCTTATACTGAAAATGTACATAATTTATTTCATGTTTTATTTTAGTGTGACACAAATAGGATGCCTCTCTGTAAACCGCCACTGCTTGGTACCAGAAAGGATTCATAGTATAACAGTCATACTTTATTCATCTCTATGCGGAAAGGGGCTGCCTTCACATGTTCTGTCTTTTTCTCCATGAGAGCGACAGATGTATATATTGGCAAAAGCTTGTCTTAGGATCTGCACCGGCATCCAGCACCCCAGGAACAGTCATGGTCATGGGCTCCATTCAAGGCCCCAACACTGTTACCATCACCTTTTGGACAAGGACTCTGAACCCCAACCCTTAAGGTTACTCACCACCCCATTAGTGTGTCGTTTTATTACTAATACAGAAACAGGACAATGCAAGCGATACAAATCTGATAGATTTGCTATAGATGTGCTATAGTTTGCTGCTTTGGATCATGAAGCTGACTACCTTTTGTTACAGCTGTGCTTAAAAGTTCAGTCTCTTATCCAAAATGGGGCAATCTCATTTCGAAATGGGGGCAGGTGCTCCGGCAGAAGTACAGAGGCCAATCTTTGTCCCGTTAACATAGAAACATCGAACTTATGTGAGCACCAGGGAGATTATGAAAAGCAGCAGACTTACAAGTGAAACGCAATGACTGTGTCCCTGGCTTCCAGACCCACACAGACATGCGCGGTTGGATGTTTGAGGGAACCTGCAGAATAATAATAATAATAATAATAATAATAATAATAATGCATTTTATTTAAAAGCGCCTTTCAAAGCACACAAGGATACCGCACAGAATTACACAACGAATAAGAACAATCAGAATAAAAACAAATTACAAAACTAAAACAGTATTAAAAAGCTAAAAGAATTTACAGAGTAGGCAGCAGAATAACAGTATTGTGCTTGCAGAAGTGACATTCCTTGGTCTGTCCTTAGCCTGGTCCTTTTCCTGACAAGATTCAGTAGGACTTTGATCTTCAGCTCTAACTTAACATCTAATAGGTGTAAAACTAACACCTTGCTGGAAATGATCATACAGCTGGAAGAACAAATCTGAGAACACAAGCAAATCAAAGATAGAACTTTTATAGTCTTACTCTGCCAATCCATATGTCCCATTTAGTCTTTATCATCAGCTCCGATGGTGTCATCACCTGAGGAAGGTGAATTTGTCAGGCTTCATTGGAAGTGCAAATGCAGGAAACCCATGGTCCCTACTCAGTATTCTTTTGAAATCTTTTGGCATTCAGCAACACACCCGCATAAGAGACTTTAAAGTCTTTAATAATTAGTGAATCAATACTTCCGAATGTAAAGGTAGAACAACCTGCAACCACAGGCTCATTAGGGTCCAGAGTGACTGACATCAAGCTTTAATTTTAAGCTGAGAGATCAAAGTTAGTGAAAAAAATCTAAATTTGTTATCTGTACCTACTTATTAACAAAATGAGGTCAACTTGAGGAAATTAAAAATTATGGATACTCCAATCAAACTCTTACTGGTTGTGCAGGTAATGCTGTCATCATTTACAAGTCAGGTGACCAAAACTCCAAAAGCAATACATAACTTTGATTCTTTTGTTTGCCTTCCCCAGGTAATGACTGGTTACCATGATTGCTGCAGGTAATTTACTGCACCTGCCCTTGTTTCAGAGATTCTAGATTATAGGTTGGAAAACTTGTGCCATGCAGGGCAGCAGCCAGAATGATGCGGCATGAGAATGTAAGGCGTAGGGGCATTTAGGGCTGGGAGGGGGCACAATATAAAATAAGGTGTGAGGAGCAAGGAAAGCAAAAGAGTCATTTCAGTGCTAGCAGTTTGGTGGTGGGGGGCAGGCAGGTACAAAAGAACAAAATCAGGGTCTGCATGTATCCAGCAGGGAGAGAATAGAAGGTTCTGTCTTATATAAGTATAGGGAAAAAGAAACTGGTGAGCGTAACGGATGGGCTTGTGACCTCAGTTTGACCTGTCCAGAATGTCCTCCATAATTATGCCTCAGGTGTGTATGCCAGGTACGATGTGCTCTGGTTTCGACCCCTGACAGATCCCGATACCTCATTGCTTTTGATTCAGTATAACACCCAAGTTGCAGCCCCCTCTTCCTGGCAAAATAGGATCTTCATTCTTCATGTTTACCTTCAGTGTTATATCAATCCCCTATCTACCCAATCCCTGTCACGCTAAAAAGGAAACCCTATCAACCAAAAATGTTATTAACTGCCAAATCCCCATATCATGTATTTTTGTTTGCTACTGTATGCCAGAGTGATCTGACAATATACTGCCATGACTTCTCATCAATAGAGAAGGAACAACTTATCCATTTTTAATTTTGCTACATAAATATTTCAGCAGATACTTTTTCTGGACATAGACACATCCCTTGCTAGCTGCAAATGTTTTTCAAAAGTGCTTAAGTAAAAACGTTTTATAGCATGACCTCACCATTAATTTTTTTGCCCTAAAAATAGCTTTAAGAAACCACAAATGTCTAGGAAATTGTATGCCTGGCCCATTCATGTCAGTGGATCAATACGGCTCCTGCATTCACAATGAGAATCAGATGAAGAATGAAGGTAAAGGATGATCAATAAGACAGAGGCAGAGTGCAAATGGATAACACACAGAACATGCACACTGCAGATTATCAGCAAACATTCAGATAGCAGAGAATGAAGTGTCACTTTTGCAGATTCTGACTCAATGACCACTTCATAAAAATTATACATTTCATATAAGAATTTATATTAAAAACATAACTTAAAACTATGAACTGATAGTTACACATGCAATGATTACAAATAAATTTGAAGAAAGAAAGCCTGTGACTCCCGGGGGCTATTCCGGATCATCTGAGGCTCCCATGGCATATTTCTAAAAACAGCATCACTGAAAGGCCAAAGGAAGATATGAACCTGCTCTTCCTAAGCTGCACATCATGGGTCCCATCATGCACAATGCAGAATACAGTCTCACTGGTTTAGGCAGAGCGGATTTCAATGTTTACTTCTGACAATTGAATTTTCATGCATTTTCATATAAATATGGGTTACTTTTCCTTCTTGGCAATTACACCAATTAGAATAATCGGTGATTCCAATGACATTACAAAGCAGACTGTCTATAGTACCCTAGGCCTTAAGGGGATGATTATAGAGGTTCATTGTGCCATGTCCATTAAAATCTGTCACTCTCACTGATGTAGTTTCAGTTTGTCTATATGCTTTATTGACATGATTATATCATGCACTACCCTCTGTGTTATGTTCCAAACATCCAATTCCAGAACCAGAAATGCAGTGAACAGAATGTGAGGAATTGACAATCTGATCACATGTGCAAGGCAAACTACATCAGGCCGAGACTCCATAAAACACAACTGACTAAAAAGACTTATGATGTGTTTCTTAGCATGTCGTGCTCATTCATGAACATCTTTCTTTGGCACAGTTGATAACAACACCTGACAGTATTCCTGGTGAGGCCACTTCTTGGCCAGTGTGTTCCTACCATGCTGGGTCTTACAGGCAGCACTGATTTTGTTTTTCATGAAAGCATAGGTAAGACCTAACTGTCCCTGACTGAGCTTTTCCACAAACCCAGTGAGTACTAGGATTTTACATTTACCTAAAATAGCCTTAAATCAGATGTCTGCGAATGTGTACACCATGCATGAATGGGTTTAATGAATAATGATTTTCAACAGAGTATTGGTCTTCTTCACAAAGATACAGTCTATTGACGACATTCAGAGCCCAGGGACAGTGTGCAAAGACACAGGCTTAGGCCGTCTAAGACCACTGTGAACATGGAAAGACCAAAGACCCAACTCAGGCCATCAAACATGACATAGGTACTTAGGTTATAAATAAAAGGTAAGGCTATTGGTATACAGTTCTAAAGAAAATAAATATGTGTGTATTTACCTAGCAGAGCTAGGACAGTAACAGTAGAATATCTTTAGAACTTTGGAAGATTTCCCTGGAGAGGTGGATAGTTCAGGTCCAGAATGTACAAATCCAGACCAAGATTTTGTTTCAACCAACCAGGTGAGCATGAAGAGTCACAGTCACCAAGTACTAAACTAGTTGGTTGAAACAAAATCTTAGTCTGGATTTTTACTTTCTGGACCTGAACTATCCACCTCTGTATGCTTGGTTTTTATTTATCGTCATATTGATATGCCGATTGATTATACATGGGTTGCTACACATTTTGCAATGTCTTGACCCTGAAATGGTGCATCACTTTTCACTTGGAGCCCTAAGTGAACCTGTGACAATGATTAATTGAAAACGACACCTGAAGTAGGCATCTAAAATTCTATAGTGCAAAATTAAGTGCACCTTCTCGCTGAATATATAAAATATCTTTTAATGTCTGCAACAGCTCACCTTTGTATTAATTGCATATATTCCATTTTGTTCCTTTCTGAAAAATGCCATCTAGTCAGCCATTCAATCAATGGCTGCAGAAACACAGACTTTGGCCAAGAATGTAAAATATTCCCCCTTTCCAATTTACAGAACCACTTATCTAATGTAGCATTGCTTGGAGTCTCTCCCAGGGAGTGTAAGCTACTCAGAAAAGATGACCAGAAAGAAGATGAAATGCATAAAATCACCATGCTCAAAATATTATACTGGAGTTTTGCGCTAAGACAATCAGACAGTTGCTGTGTAATCAGAAATCCAAACCAAAATGCCAAGCCAGTCAATTGCATGGAACACGCACACATCTTATCTTTATGAGGACTATCCATTCATTTCTATGGGCATAACCCTAATTCCAACAATGACAACCTTAACCATAGGTTACAATGTAATATATTCATGACTACTGCACACACACACAAACACACACACACAAGGGACATGAGAAGACCATACATGGAGGCGTGCAACTGCTAACCATTGTGTCCAAGTTTGGTATAAAATACTTTCAAATTATTAGTGAAAAATGATGTTGCTCCTAAAAATAAAATTAATAAAAATCCTCCGCCAAAAGTAAAAAAGGCCTAACTGATAAAATATTCACAACTGAAAAGTCTAAAGCATGTTTTTTAATATAAAAACGATTACTTCAATTTATCGTTTGAAACGAAAACTGTCCAACAGTATTTTAAACTGCAAATGTCACAATACCACCATCTGTCGGCAAATCCAACTATTTCGTTACATTTCGACCATACCTTTTTACGCAGAAAACCCGAGTAAGCAGGGGGAGAACACGCAAAAGCTAAACCTACAGAGCCCGGAGCAGTAATCTAAACACCGCTGGAGGTGTAAGACCACTGTGCCATCTTTGATATCTTAATGTATGTTTATAATATTCAGAAATAAGACGTTTAGATAGCGGTTAAACCATTTTAGCTAACCAAAACCTTAACAAATATGTCATTCACAAAGCTAAATGTACGAAGGTAGAAAGTGAGAGATTTGGGGCGTGGATATTTCACCGATTAGTAATGTTTGTATCTGATAACCTAGAAAATAAGGCGAATGAGAGCAGTTCATACAATCCACCAACAGTGGTGTTACAACACTTGTGAGAGTAGTGTGAAGCTGCCAAAAATAAAGGGGAGACTTCCGGTTACTATTTCCGCTTGTTGTATCAAAATAAAAGTTCGGTTTCGAGGCTTGACTTCTACACCGGAACTAAACTCCTGTTTACATCCGAAATAATGGCGTCTTCCCGAAATGACAAGGGAAAGAAATCGGTTAGTCAGGAGGAGCTGCGGCGGCTCATGAAAGAGAAACAGAAAGAAACGACCGGCAAAAAGAAACGCATCGAATCACCCTTTGCAAAATATCCTTATGTTTTTATCATGCGCCCTGGCGGTAGCTCGCGTATTGTTTCTAGTCGCCATGTGAGATATGTCTTGTTTACCTGCTGGCTCTTTTCGATTTAGTGTTTCGTGTTTTAATTCTCCATAGTGTATCGTTGTGTGTGCGTCCCGATGTGGGCCGGTATCTCTTCTTGGGAGTTCCCTGCTTCATGCCCTGTGCTGCCTCGGATATACTAAAGGCTCATGGCGACCCTGTGCTGGATAAGCCATACGAAAGATAGAATTATGGCCGATGTCTTAGGTCAACTACATTGCCCATGTAATGTTTTCTATTAATGGCTTTTAAACGAGTGACTCCGGATTTTACATTTATTGACCTTAACCTCCGTCGCTCACGTACAACAGCCTTGGGCACCTGAGCTGTGTGCTCTGCAATATTCCCGTCAAGTCTGAAATATTATGGCAAACTCACGTCCTGGGAAAACCGCACAAAGAGGTTTGTTTGATATCAAAATATGTGGTAAAGGCATATTATTCAGATTTACAGCTAGCTCTGTATCAAATGCCTGTTGCAAAGGGAAATCTGAAATGCAGTGGCATCTGAGTTTTCAAGAGAGCCTATGCCTGTGCAAAAGAACCCAAACTGTGTAGCAGTGTGGTTGATAGTTTGTTTACTAGCACACTTGTGCCATTTGTTGTTGGTGGGTAGCAGTATATTTAATCTGCTAGTAAGGTGTTTGTTACACAGTGTTCTCAGTTACCTTTGGGTCTGTTTTAATACAGAAAGTGGCTGAACTGAAAGGAACAAAACAAGGTCAGATTGTTGCTTCAGTTAGTCAGAATCCTACATCTTCTGTGCTGAAACGAAAGACATCAGACTCCCAACAGCCTACAGCAAAAAAAGGTAATCTATTTGTGCCATGGACAATGTGGATCTAAATATTTCCTAAAGAGATTTATGCTTTATTTATGTATGGTTAATGAATTAACACAGTCTCCAAAGAAGGATTTTTCCATTCTGTGGTTATGCTGAGAAACAGGAATATATTAAGCATTTTTATCTGAAATATTCTGAGTTTCACAGCAGTTCTTGCCAAAAATTAAATTTGTTCAGTAGAGAACATTTGATTTACACAATTACCTTACAGGTAAAGCAGAGGGTTCATCATCTGCGTCAGGGTGAGTTTTGAAGACATTATGTGCATGTATTTGATTTCTCTTGTATTTAAGTGTTTTTTTAGTTACTATAAATAGAAACAGGGGCATAGGAAGTGGGTGGAACGTATCCCCAACATTTAACTTTGCTTCATTAATTTGCCCAATAAATAGACCTTTGCATTTGAATTATTATGTTGTGTCCCACCCAATGTGAAACTCAATCTATGCTGTTGTTTGGAAATAATTGTGATGTTACGTAAGTTGCATTGTAAATTTTTGTAGTGAGTGGTAAGTGTTTCTGTGAATGTCCTGGGTGTAATATGGCTGCTCTGAATCAGATATTTGTGTGCATGTGCATTTTCTGCTGCCATTCTCTAGGATTCCTACAGACTTTTTTGATGGAGGACTGGGACAGAATACTGCAGGCTCTAAAAAACCATCAGGGCTTGGTTTACTAGCTGGGAACTATGATGACGATGATGCTAGTGGTGATGAAGAGCAAACAAAGCAGAACGTTGCTATCTTGCCTCCATCCACCACACCTGGACTCCCAGCAGGTAATTTTATATAGGACAGTCATTTAAAGTTCTGATACATAACGTTGCTTTAGATGACAGTAATGGAATAGTATTGGCATGGATGAGCCAATCACTTACACAGTACTATGCAGTGGAACAGACCAACCCTTCACTTGGAAAAAGTATCAGAAGTTTAGCTAATAAAAAACATGGTAACTATGTGTACTGCCCAGACTTTTTTGACAGTGGCCTTCCCAGTGTCCCTGGCGTCTCTCACTCAGGATCCATTCTGAAAGTAGATGAAGCAGAGAAGCCTGTGGAAAGGTATGGCTAGGGACAGTACTCAGTGGGTGTGTCCGAAATTGCGCACTTGCGTCAGTGCACTGAGATGTTGTGCGTAGTGCGCACTACCATGGGAAAGTGCTGTCCTAAATGGAACACTAACGTTTTGCACTTACCGGAATTGACGGACTAGCATTTGATCGCGATTCTCCAGTGCTGCAAAATATCTGCCATGTTTTGTTTACAATGAATTTCCTTGTGGTTTTATTTGCGTGTATATAACCTATCTACGACTGGCTAAAAAACTGCTAACATTTACGTGTGCAAACTCTTCTAAGTCGATATAATCGCAAACTCAAATTATCTATAACT
>JAOYFF010000268.1:0-14762 GCA_025773925.1 Cryptomyrus ogoouensis
GTGTTGTTTTGGTGGGGTGGGGGGGGTAGGGGGGGGGGGGGGGGGGGTGGGGGCGGGGGTCACGTTCAGCTATGAGGAAAATATACAAGTAATTTGCTCCCAGGTCATAAAAAGCGGGGAAGCGGACGTGGGACAGATGCAGAGAGGGTCAGAATCATCGCGCTGGGATGCTGCTCAGCTGACGTCTGCCGGCCAATGGAGACAGCCCTTATCGTGGCCAATCAAAGGCCAGATAGCGTCAAGGGCCCACGGGCATGTCGGCGTCAGCTGCCATGCCACGGGCACCGTGAGCGCCACGCCCGCCCGCTGCAAATCAGAACCAGACTAACCTTTTCTAAAAACAGCCACATCACTCACGCTGCACAAACGCGACACTCTGACCCCGATCCTCCGACAGAATAACTCCCGCGTTCGTCTGACAGCAAATGCATCTGACATCTTGGCCTGGTGAAGACACGCGCGTGTGCGTGTGTGTGTGTGTGTGTGCGCGCATCACTGGGGACTGGTTCAGCGTGATGAGCTGGAAAGTCATTAAAGTGCAGCTTTTTCTGGACAGACCTATGATGTCATGTCTTACCATGCGCGACGGTATACAGTACAAGCGGCAGTGTTTGGTAGGGGGGAGAGGCGCGGATGGGGGGGGGGCTTCCCTGGAACCGAAGCTGGGTGTATTCCAGACCAGTCCCCGCAGTGGGGGGGCCAAACCACGCAGCCAATGCGGCTCAGGAACAAAAGAAACACCGACACGAAAATAAACAGCGGTTCTGCTTTCCAGCAGTGACACAAACCGCTAACATGCTGTTGTTTTCTCTCCGCTTTCAAAACAGAACATTTACGGACCGGTCTGGACTCGGGCCCGAGCCGAAGGTGTGTGGCGTGTTCACACATGTACTCCTGCGTCTGTCTGTCTGCATGCGTCCGTTCAACGAAAGACGGCGATATCTGTCCAGCTTCAAAGTATCACCTATCGCATCATTCTAAAAAGTAACGCTAAAACTATAAAACTATATTTTCAAAATACAAATGGGATCCACCGCCAATAGCAAGTACAGAAATAGCTCTTTTTAAGGTGCCAGGAGATCCGCAAGATGATTTCATCATGTTTAAAAGATGGACTACGCTTGCATTTAGAGCACTTGAACTGAGCAAAACACATTACAGAAAGAGAAACTTCTTCTGTCAATCAGCAGGCAGATAAGATAAAATTTGAAACGGCTGTCCTGCTGTAATTTTAGTCAAAATCTTTTTTCCTTTTTCCCTCCCAGCAGAGGGGCTCATGCTCATCCCACAGGACCGAGAAGCGGATGCCTCATTCCAGAACAAAGACTTAGGCTTTACTGGAAACCATTAAGCCTCCTTGAGCTACTGGGCTAGGGCTGATTGTTACAGTTAGCCCCTGTAAGGTGGGGTGACAAACCCTGTGTACCTACAGTCACTCCTACAGGTTATAAAAGGTTCATGTTTCCTGTATCCCATCCCCAGCACTCCTACCCCACAAATCCAGATCTTCTATCTATCCTCCTCCAGCCCTGTGTCCCTAACCCCCCCTCCCCATTCTCATCTGGTTCCCCCAGATAAAACCCACAACCCCAAATAATCTCCTTCCTCCAGCGTGTGTGTCTTTGAACTTCTTGACAAGCTTAGTGAGGAAAATCTCACAGACCTTTGCAGACTAAAATTAATGTCTTTTACATGGGTGATTTTATGACAGATCTTCTTGGCCGTTGCAGAGAGCCTGTACCTAATAAAGCTGGAAGATACGCAGCTGGATGGATAGACCAATGGATGTTCTTGTACGGAGTTCCTTCTCTGTGCAGCATCATGAACAACAAATCTACACCATATATTCTGATAGAAAAGGCTTTTCAATCCCAATATGGCCCTCCATGACAGACTGAAACAGGTGAGAGCAAGGTGGGGGGGGGGTCGCAGCAAAGGGTCAGCCAGACTGCAGCACCCATGGAGCACTTGAGGGTTAAGCCCCCTTTTTAAAGGCCTAACAGTAGTATCAGTCTGCAAGCCAGGGGGGATTCGAACCAATGACCTTCTGATCCAAAAGGCCTAAACTGCTGGGCCAATTGGTAGAACCCATACAAGATGCGTCATTATGTCCGAAATCGTCACCACTGTTATTAAACGACATAATGCTGTAGAATCTGGAACTCAGTCCCGCTTGGTTGGATTTCTTCTTCGAAGCCACTCAGCTTCAGCCTTCGGTGACTCGAACCTACGTTGACTGGGGCCACCTGCTGGCGGAGCGGGCGCGGTGTCCCCACAGCACGTGGCCACCTGCACGCTGTAATTAAGCCTGCGTCCCTCCGCAGGGTCGACCTATGAACCAGGTCAGTGCCGTCATTCACCTCCTACTCACATCACGGCACGTAACACCCAGCCAAACCGTTACAGTGAGGACACAGTCTGTGCGTATATGTCAACCCGGGAGAGGGGAAAACAACTAACCAGAACTAATAACTAAATCATAAATCGCATGACCCTGTGAGACGTAAAGTAAAATATTTTAAAGTTAGAACATCTGTGTAAGTTAAACAGAGAAGACTGAAAGACAGATATGATAATTTAAAGATGTTTTAAAAAAATGACTGCGATATTTGTCAAGTGGTTGCCTGATCTGTGTTTAATGGTTTTAATGGTTTTAAAGCTCCATTTCAGGGCCGTTATCCATGTGGTTTCTACATTCACATGCTGGATGTTTTTCCAAAATAATGGGTTTCATAAGTCTGTTCTGCATCATCAACGTATTTTCTGGACAAAAATCTGAAGCACAACTGAAGCAAAATGATAAACTGGCCATAGCGCTGGACGGTTTGGGCTGGAAGGGGACGAAGCAGGAGAAGCTGCATCACTTTGTTCGTTTCGGATTTCATCACAGACGTTTCCTGGGGGGGGCGCACGCTCTGCATGATCCAAAAATAAATAAATGATATCGATGATGAAAATGAAGGAATTCCACGGAAAGCACAGAAAACATCTGAATGAGCTGTTTGGATGAGAGAGCGGTTCTTTTTGAACTTCTGATTTCAGAAGTTACGCATGAAACTGAAGCCCGACATGGGAAATTTAATACTAAGCGTGAATGTGTAAGGAATGTATCTGCAGTTGCAGAGGCTTCAGACAGGCTTCTCACTGAGCGATCGCTACTTTTCAAAGAAAAAGAAACCAAAGAGTAAATGGCTGCAGTGCCGTTACTGTAGGTCAGTTTAAGAAAATTATTTACTTTCACCATTTATAAAGGTTTATGAAGAAAACCAAAACTTTTGTGAATCCAGAAGACTTATCAGTGTCAAACCTGTTATTGTAATTGATAAGCAAATGTCCAAAACTCATTTGTGGTTGTGTTTGAGGTGAGACCGCCAGTGACCTAAAGTCAGGCTTCCTCCTCATATCTTACAAGAATGGGCACCCAAACTCACTCAGTCCCAAGGCCGTACGTTTGGTTTCAGCACTGGTAGGGACCAAATCAGCCCCCGACTCCCCTAGACACAAACAATACTCCCACAATATTGGCACAGGCATGTCCCTATCTTCCATATCCAAATCTACACCCTTGTTCAGTCCACATGTAATCCAACAAAGAAATTTCCTTGAAAATGTATCCTGTGGATTTGTGGGTTTGCTCTTGCGTCGTCCGTTAACAGTTTGTTGCATGTATGGGCTCTAAACGCACAACTCCACTAACCCACGCTCAAATCTCCAGCATTCCTAAATGGTACACGATGTTCAACACCGTCGTCACGCCTGAAGTCCGTCGCGAGCTCACAAAGCCCTGAAATGATGCAGTCCGTCGCTCAGAATTATTTACGACAAACTTCACTGCTCCACAGAGATGACCGAGAAACAGACTTGAAATATAGCGATTCTTTACGTGCCCCTGGAATTTCAGGGTGGTGAAAGAATGCGATCTGTTGCAAGGCGCTTTGCCATGGAGCAAAAACGTGCGTCCTGATGAGATTCCCCAGTCTGCTGCACACATCCATATCAGCTGGAGGTCAGGGATCAGCGTCTGTTTTCATCTGAGCATCGACCCCCTCACCTCCCGGCCCAGTTCCTCCCGAGCGGATGGCCGTCTCCCCGTCCTCCCACTAAATCGCCCAGACACGTAACATCTGACTGCGACCCGAGGGGATTACGCTTACTGGTCAGAGGTGCGCCAGTTACGCTTACTGGTCAGAGGTGCGCTGCTTCAATGTGTGTGTGTGTGTGTGTGTGTGTTTGCAGCCCCCCTTCGGAGGACCTCACTTCCGACTTCCCTCCTTAATGCCAGAGAGGAAGTATCTGTTCCTCAAAGTGGGGAGGGCAGGTCAATCTTCTGGTTCATTAACAGCATATCACTCTTCTCCGGTTTACAGGGCGAACAGCTTTGTACCGGGCTGTCTGGGCTAAGTAGTGGGGATCTACCCAACAACCTTCCGTGAAGACAAACAAACAAAAGTGGGCCAAAGTCCCAAGGCCCAAACTGTGTCACACCAGGGGCTGATTGAGATCGTACCAATGGCGCCGTAACCGGAGGGGGGGGGGGTTGGGATGATTCCAAGGGTCCTGGGAAAGACAGGAGCCATGAACAGTTTGGTATATAACTGGATTTGTATGGAGGCCCAATATGATGTGCTTTCAGGGGCCCAAAAAACTGTAGTGGCCATGCAGTGAGAAAAGACCACTGTGTAGAAAGTCAGAATCTTCGGAATCAAAAGTCGCATCTTTGATTTAATCTACAGACACTTTTAGGCGACGCACAGTAAGAAGTACAAGACAGACCCTGAAGCAACGGGCCCCCCACAGGAACCCAAGGGTTTGATCACTCTGCCGATACTGAGATTTGAACCAGCGACCTCCCGACCACAGGCAGGGCACCGCAACCCGCTGAGCTACAGACCGCCCCCATGATTGGGTGCAGGCTCCAGACGGCCCTGAAATGCAGTCGCAGGTAACCTGCGGTTTAAACGGAGCCGCCCGTGTTCTGCAGATGTGCCGTGTGCAAACTGGGCATGAGATCACCTTCTTAAAGCAGAAGCAGGAGAGCAGCTGGCCTGCGTTTCTCAAACGAAACCCCCGCCTGGCTCGTCCGGAGCCACACACGTCTTCATTCTTGTTTGACTTGTTCCACAATGGTGTGTCACAACAAGTTTAGACAACTGAGGCACTCTGGAGGGGGCCGTGTCTTTGGCTTCACTTGGTCATCCAGGCCCTTGTGATGTGCGTAATGCCTCAAGGCTGAAAGCCAAAAAACCTCTCTCTCTCTTGTCTCCATTTGTTTAAAACAATATCCTTCAATGCTCGCTGTCCAGAACAAACTTAATACAAAAGACAAGGGCTTTTTTTGTGTCCTGACTAATAACACATCATGCATTGTCAGTGGTATAAGATGAGGACGTTCAGAGAAAGAGCGGTAACTTGATCACACGGCACATCTTCTGCAGACCAAACTGCAGAGGATCCCAGCGCTATGGGACATGGACCCATCAGGCGTTAACGTTTCTTAACTGGCTTACAAACCCCCTGGCGCCTACTCTTTGCCAAACTGTCAAATTCAGTCCCCTTTCCTTAACATTCAGATATCAACAATGTTATTACACTGCCGCAGTTTTTATTAGCTAAACCAAGACATTTTCAGTTAGTACATTTTCCTTCGACGCAGAACAAAGTGGTGAAGTCACCTATTAAGTATTTACTTACAAGTATTTACTCATGCGGCAAACTCACTCCCCGCTCCATCTTTTATGACACAACGCAATTAATTATTATTATTATTATTAATTACTCAGCATCTGTTCAGCTAGTCTCCAAACGTCAGGCTGGATTATCGTCAGCCCTGGATGAGATAGAGTGAAGACACAGATGCGTTCTCAGCTCGGCCCGTAAACCTCCTGTTTTACCCGCGATCAATGAATCTCTATTTCTGTGCTTTACTGGACAATGCAGCAAATGACTGCTGGACGGAGAGCTAGGAGGGCATTGTGTCTCAGGGCCATGTTTGACATTTACTGTAGCTGCTTCTGGAATTCAGAGGAAATAGTCCTGCTCCTTTTGTCTGGAAGGGTGCGGACTCTCCACAAATCTGCCGTATCAGCTGGAATATTTCATTGTCTTGTTGGCTGACCCGTTCGATACTTCTTAAGCTTTAACCAGGCTTCCACCGAACATAATGTACAGGAAGGTCACAGTTCTTGACTCTACTATTGTCAAGCAGATGTGAGCGGGCCATCGCTGTTATGCATTAGCCTGTTAGCGTAGGACCCCTTCAATAGGGTACGCGAGAGCCTTGAAACATACGTGAGGCCAGTAATTCCCAAACCCAGACTGTTACGGACTGGTGCCAATCAGATCCAGATCAAGATTGGCCCTTTTAACACTGTATCTTTTACAAAGTTACACAACCTTCTTTATAATGAAATCAATGCCCATGTCATCAATAAGAACGACTCATTTGATGCATGTAAACGTTAAGAGTCCATTCAGTAAAATTTTCATGCATACATGCTGTTATCACAAAGCGACTTTAGCATTCTGGGTAGAGCCTGTGGGCTGAATCATACGGCTCACGGCTGATTGCCCTGCAAGGTTCCAGTCCTGAATGCTGACTATACTTGCTCCCAGCTCATCTAAAGTGTTGATGTATGCCAGCTACCCAGTATGTCGTCAATTTGCTGGCAAGTTTAAGCCCACCTGATTATCGTGAATAATCTGAAACATGTTTCAGTATTTTTACCCCTGATGGAAAAGAAACAGTTCTGGATGGTTTTCAAAAGCAGTTTTCACACACTACCGGGTGGGATATACCAACTAATATTTTGCATTTTTAAAATCGCTCATAGTGGTGGGGCAGTGGTTAGCACTGCTGCCTCACACCTGTGGGACCAGGCGTGGGGGGTGTCTTATGGGTTCTCCGATAGCCCCCCCCCCAGGTCCAGAAACATGATAAAGTGACTCGTCTGTGTCTGTGTGCCCTGTGATGGGTTGTTGGTGCCCGTAACAGGTATGGAAGATGGATGGAACATTATAAAAAGTTAAAACGGATCAGAGAACTTCATAAAAAAAACAAACACTTATATGAAGATGGTGAAGGATGGAATAGCCTGTCAGTGCTGAGACATGTGGCGTTATTCTCAGAAAAGCACCAGCCCAGCTCGAGAATTCAAAACACATTCCGGTGCGACCATTTCACTGCTCATAAGCGCCACGAAAAATTCAAACGTACAGTTTTCATCACATACACACTGCAAGAGCCGCATTTTAGTTACACCGGATTTTATATTTCATTTTTATAAATGACTTCCATGCCGCAGCTGTCTTCTGTCAGCTATATTGTGAATTTCACATGAACTGCACTGGAAGGGTCAGAAAGACGCCGTGCAATTCTTTTTTAAATGCCGTATTTCACAAGGAAACGTACCTCGGCGTCTCTGGCTGGGACGTTAGGCAGGAATTTCACACATTTGTATAACGGCCCAGGAAATCAGCAAGTCCTCCGCCTGCTGTCACCAGGCCCCCCGTGTCAGCGAAATGCAACCCTCTGGTCAGCTTTGATACATTCCCATGCCAAGAGGTTCCGTAAAGACCCCCCATGTCCGCCACAAGGAGAGTGGCCACCTGTCCTGTACGCTATGGGATCATCCCCTTATAAAAAAAAATAAATAGGATTCTGTGTCTTGTCCTTATCCAATAAGGGACACAACTAAACTAATTCAAGCACCTGCTGCACACAAAAACATTTCAGCCCCCCCACACCTTTTGCAGATCTCACCATCAGGCTCACACATTTCTTCGCATGGAACGTGGCGCCACGACGCCCCGAAACTACACAGTCGCCCCCCCGCCCCGGGCTGCTTCTCTGCCCCACAGAAATGACCGAGGAGCAGGTCTGGTTTCCCCTCTCCGCCCTCAGGGCTGCAGACCCTGGCCCCAGGTCACAGCATGAGCTTCTCCCATCACGTCCTCGGTGTCCCAAGTGCCGCCAAGTGGTGCCGTCATTCACAGGGAGAAGCTCACACAGGCAGGACATTAAAGACAGACCCACGTGTGTCTGAGACACATGCAGATAGGGAAGTAACGTCTGTTCGCCTTCTTCAATAGAATGTATGCGCTTCAAATAATTTCTTTCATTAATTCTATCCTGTGATCGAGGTCCATTATTAACAGCCATAAATAATGTTGCAAGTATTAGAGGATAAACTGTATATTTGCAGATGCAATAATATTTGAACCCTTGTCAATATTTCCATCTCTTATAACTGCGCTGTCTTTATTTAGCAAACACTTTTATCCAAGTTTGATCTATAACTGAAAGCAGTGTCAGACAGACCCTGAAGGGTTAAGGGCCTCACTCAGGGGCCCGATGGTGACATCACTCTGTGGGGTTAAGGGCCTCGCTTAGGGCCCCGACTATGACATCAATCTGCCAACTGGGATTATATCTGGTGATCTAACCCACTTGGCTGGCAGAAATGGTCTGTAAAAGTTTCCAGTTCCAGGCGGCCCCCAGGTTATGAATGAGACACATCCCCCAAGTCTGTCTTTGTCGAATTTGTATGCAAGTCAGAAAAATAATAACACACAATGTTTTCATGAATGTTACAACGTAGCGTGTTCGTTATCATGAACCATTGTATTTAAGCCGAATTTTTAATATAACAGACTTCGTGACAGTCCGTTCGTAAGGTCGAGTTCTCTGTAAGTCGGATGCCGGTAACTTGGAGACTCACTGCATCTTCTGAACTGAAATTCTTGTTTCGCAGTAGACGTAACTGATTACTCTGAGGGGGTGGTGTGTAAATCCTGGGGTGACTCAGGGGGTGAGTCACTGATCCGGTTCATTGGCCCGACTCAAGTTCAAATCCCGCTATTTGTAATCATATGATAATGAAAAAGAAACATAAAATTACATAATATTCCAGGTACACGGCCCCAGAGCAGTACCCCAGGACCAGCGGCCTGCCCAGTGACTCACAGCAGACTGAGCAGACGACTTTGACAGAAGCCTGTGGCTGGGAATGGCTGGGGGGGGGTCAACGAACGTTCAGTTAAACTGGCCAACAGGAAGCGTCGCCGCTCCTTCCAATAAAAAAGTACAAGCCGGCACAATGAAACCAGAGCCGATGGGACGCCTGATATACGGCGAGGCTGACCTCCTGAAGGTCATGTGACCTGAAGTCTCTGCCGCGTCACAGCCAGGACCCGCCTCTTTTTCTGACACTCATGTAGACGTCTGACTCTTCCCGACGCACCTCGTTCATCAGGACCCTCCATCATCAGGGCATCGGGACCCTCCAGCAAGGGCCCGCTCTACCTTTCCAGGGGCCCTAGGTGAAGGTTTAATGAGCCCCCCCCCCGCCCCCCGCCAATTGATGATCATTTCACTTCCTCCGCAATGCAGGTATGTCTGGGGCCTCAGAAAACGCCTCTCTGCCTTTAGCTACTCGGCTCCGTCTCCTGCAATAAAACTCTGACCCTCCATTCTGCAGTGAAGAGCACAGGAGCGTCTTACAAATGACAAGGTGATAAAAAAAATTTTTAATGGACATAATTATACAAAATAGCTGATATTTTCAGTATTAAAAGCAGGTTGTTTTGTGCATGCTTGCTTTCAACTCAACTTTTGAAATGGAAAGGTCTTTTTTTTTTAAGCACAGCGACTAAGGGGGGGGCTTCACGGAAAGTGGAAAAACAGGCGGTCGAGCGCTGGCACTTAGAGGGATAAACAATGAGAGTGTGTTTGTGAGGAGTCGTCCTTCGAGGGGGAACACACACACACACACACACGCAAAGCCGGCTTGTGCAGCTACGACGCGGTGCATGCGGCCAGGGGTAAGGGGTCAGGCAGGGTCACTCGCCAGTGGTCAGCGGCCACCAGTAAACATCCACTTACTCTGAGCAAATATCCCAGTCTAAGTGACCATTGCAACACAAACCACCGATTCATACTGAAGTATCCCGTGAACTTTCAGGTTTCCATTCGTTAAACACCAGCACGCAAACATGGAAAAAAATAAGTAAACACTGTAAACAAGTTCTGTAAAAGCCTGAGATCCACCAAGTGATTGTTGTCCTCTGCAGTGGACTTTATGTTTTAACTCATATCTCTCATAATATACATGCAGCTCTATTCGATACAGCTGTTCTTAAAGAGGACAGTTAGGACTCTGTAATGACATCACACGTCTCTGGAAGGTAAATCAAAAAGAAGATGAATGACTGCGGGGTTGAGCAATACTGTGGTCCTGATGGCCAACAGCAGTGAGACGTAGGAGCCCAAGAATCTCCCATCTCCCGCAGTCTGAGGAGGTGCTGTGACATCATTAGTGATGTTCAGGTGAGGAGTGGGGAGCAGGAACAGCAAACATCCCAGGAGCGATCGGGGAAGGAGCCCCTTGCCCAAGGATGACATCTCTCCGCCAGCGGCGTGTCGATCATGGGACCCGACCTTAAGAGCCAGGTGCCTCATCCGCATCAGTATCCAACATCAGACGCATCCAGATGTTCTGGATGGAGCTTCCTCTTCAGATCAGCACGGTCTCACTCTCACTCCCCGTCCAGGCCCCCGCTTGGGAGAACACCCGGCCCCCTGGCTACACATTTCACAGGCCATGAAATTTACATGTAGCTGTTAAATGCCACGTTCACGGCATCCTTTTGCTCTCAGCTCCATCTGGAGATCTTGGCCAGGATGAACGGGTCCTAAATCAGTCATAAGATGAGTAAAGATGGACAAGATCAATAGTAAAAATCCCTTCAGTCCTCCTTCCTTTGGACTAGCGTTCCTCAACCCAGTCCTGGAGGACAGTCCACACCTTCACTCCCTCCCAGCGCCTGACACGCCTGTACCAGGTATTCGCTACTCTTGATTGGCTGGGAGTCCTTGAGGACTGGGATCAGAAAGACTGCTGGAGACCAAACCTAACCGGCCAAAGAAGACGACAGAGCTAATAGTCGGCGCTCTTGTTAAAGGGGTAGTGGCACAGAGGCGTGTTCAGTTTCTGGTACTGAACACACCGTTGAGGAGTCTAACCCCAATGGGGCGGGGGGGGGGGGGGGGAAGATGGCATGCGGGCGACCCGGGCCCACCTGGAACACAGCCTGGTGGACAAATATAAAATCTTACCCCGTCCCCCATATTAAACTTTCTAATTAACAGTATCATCTAAACTTGCATACATTGTGCATCTTGATTAAATAAAACCCAAATTTGTGAAACTATTATATCATAACCTTATAAGACAAATTAATATTACAGCACACAGTCTAATGTCAGAGACTCCACTGTTGTTCATTAACAAAGTAAAGCTAATCCTAATCATGATCAGTTATGCACACATCTGCAGGGAACAAAGCAAGAAGCAATGTTTCATATATGAGGTATGGGTGCACTGAGTTTTATTACAACAGTGCGCGCAACAGTCACTGGAGATCAGAGATAGTAATGATCTCAGTTTCTGCGTTGGACAAACAGCAGAACAGAGATCTGCTGTCAATCTTTGAGTTCCTTAAATCACTTACCACTGTCCCTGATCCCAGACCTGAACACATACGTGCAAACTGCAAATAGTGAGTCCAGCATGTACATAAGTGTCCCATGACATATACTTAACAGGCGCTTTTATTCAAAGTGAGATACACAATTGTGAAAGAGGGTCAGACAGTCCTTGGGGGACTTGGGGGGGTTAAGGGCCCCACTTAGGGGCCCAATGGTGACATCACTCTGCATTCCGCCAGATCACAGACGCAGTGTCCTAACTCAATGAGCCTCACAGCAGCCAGTCAGGCGACATCTATGTATAAAGACCAACACACCAGCATCACTGCCTGCTTTGTGTTTTGCTTATATGTCGTTTGTTTTAGTGGCTGTCTTTCCTATCACAGTGGAAATAGGACCAAGAGCCAAGCCTACCCTGGATTTACATCAGCCAGCACTGGGCAGCAAACTAAACCCCAGATATAAAACCTCAATTTGTCACGGAGCGATTCTCGCCACCATACATTTGACAGCATTTACCCACTCAGAGTGTAGTAGGGGCACTTTCAAGGCACGGATCACTCCTAAGAGCGAAGGATCGCAGCTTTTTCATGTTTTACGTGCAGCTCAGCGCGAAGCGGGAACTCTGACCACACATCTCTCGGGCCCTTCTGAAGATCCCAGCATGGAGTAACATCTGGACGCCTACGGACATAAAATGCCCAGAAAGAATCCAGAGCACGTTCACATCAGGTATTAATAACGGCATCTGGCTGTGAGTGACACAGCTAGACACGGAACAACGCCAGCTCCACTGCGTCCTGCTGAGTAGCCAGTGCACTGCTCTCTCTCTGTCAGCCATTTCACTGGGAAAATGGTGGCTTGTTCGTATTAAACAGGGTGACCAGGTAATCCATGTCAGAAAGGATACTTAGAACTAGGACTGGATTTGTAAAACTACTGTTTCAGTTGGAAGGATTTTTCAGTTAGCTGCGTTAACTTAAGCTAGAAGTCATGATTGTCCAATAGGAATGCTCCTTACCTAAACTCTTATTGGACAATGACGACTTCTAGCTTAAGTTAAGTTAACGCAGCTAACTGAGAAATCCTCCTTTGTGGAACACCCCCCGCCCCGGTCTCTGATGAACCAGACCAGGGGCGTATTCCACAAAGAAGGATTTTTGAGTTAGCTAGATAACTTAAGCCAAATGTGAGAGCTGTCCAATAGGAAGAGAGGAAAGTGACATTCCTGTTGGAGAATCCTTATATTTGGCTTAAGTTTTCTGGCTAATGAAGAAATCCTGCTTCGTGATATGCCGCCCCTGTGTTCATAAAATCTGAATGAAGACATTCACACTTCCTGGAAAATTCAGTGATTTGATGTTTGCCACAATAAGGTGGTTAATTATGTCAGTGAAGTTATCACCAATTTTTAGGTTCAGAATCAATTCAAAGTTCGCTGCAGTTGCAGAATGGTTCATTCTCTGTTTAGGTTTCATCCGTCTGATTCACCTGCTAATGTCATCTTCCTCACCTCACAGTTTTCAGGCCTTTCCTTTAACAGCAAGCTTCACTCCCCAGAAACTGGGTTTCAGATCCCGTTGTCTGTGTTTAACTTATTTTTAATATGCTTGTAGAGAAAGAAAAATCCGGGTCGTTCCAAGGGGCTAAACCTGTAAAAACGGCAATGCAAGTAGTGCCGCTTAAAGCCACATCGGTCTGAGATTCGTTATCTGAAAGCCCGTCATACAGCTCATTTTACTCCACTGCTGGAAATCATCCGTAACACCAAGTCAGCTAGCCTCACCTTCGCCTCCGCAGTGACCCCGGTCACACGGCCGCAGCCAAGATCAGCTTTTATCGCCACCATGAAAAATGTCAACCAGCTGTCTTCACAATGTAATACTCCCAACTACAGCCTGCTGGAAAAATGGGGTGTCATCCTCGTTGCAGAAGACCTCCGTGTTGTGACTGGGAGCGGGGAAATGACTGGCTCTCCTGGGTCAGCGAACGTCAGAGTCCTGGGGCGGCTGTCAGGCGCTAATCAAAGAGGCCGACCCACAAAGTCGAAAGTGCTGGTTCTGTATCAGAGGCCGGGGCCAGAACAGCCACACAGGACAGCACTGCTGTCTTTAATAAAAACAAATGACTATGAACAAAATGATAAACCACATGTAAGCGATAATTGCGTACAGAACACATCTCCTCTGATCCGAGTCTTAGTTTCCTCCCTCAGGTAGAAAATACTGAAAAATTCTGGCAAATAATACACATCATTCATTCCTAAGCCAATAAATCTTATGAACATGCTGCAATAATGTAATATTACTTTAAGAAACTGTTCATTTTTTATTTTTATTATAGTATTTCTTCTTATTATTAAAGAATAGTTTGTAAACTTTATTTTTATACTTTACACTGTGACACCGAAAGCAAATTTCCAGCCTGTCCTACCAAGTCTGTTTTGTTGTATGTTATGTGTTATGTTATGTGTTACGGGGGGGGAGTTTGCACCTTCTCCCCGAGTTGTCGTGGGATTCCCCCCCCCTCCCCCAGCCCAAAAACATGCTGAGCACAGCTGGATCTGCCCCCCAATTGGTCTGCTTTAGCCTTCGCCGTCTGAATCTGCCGATCACGTTTATTTCATTCGTCCCATCAGATATTCTTATGCAGAGCGTTTGTAGTCGTCTGTGGAAGTGGAGGAAGGATGTTACCTTATAATTACTGAAGCTCCTTCTTGTTAAAATCTCTCTTTCGTTGCTGTAGTTTGCTATAATATTGTGTTTGATGTAACGTAAGGATCTTCGCTAGTAGTGGTTAAGTTAACTCTTAGTTAGCGAGCTAGCTAACTAAGAGTTAGCTAACTCATTTCGCGCCAAGGCGTGCAGGTCGCGTCCACCTTTGTTTGCAAAGCCAGTCTGTTTATGGTTTGGTAATGACCTTGTAATGTTTTTTTTTTCTCTTTAAGGAGCATCCGTCCATTATATTACTGTTCATGTTACATGTTCTGGTCTTACATACCAGATAATCCCAAGGTTGATTGGAGTTACCAAATTGCCCGTTGGTGCGTGTGTGAGTGATGGGTTTGTGTGTGTGTGTGTCTGTGTGTGTGTGCGTGTGTGTGTGTGTGTGTGTGTGTGCGTGTGTGAGTGATGGGTTTGTGTGTGTGTGTGTGTGTGTGTGTGTGTATGTGAGCGGGTTTACCGATCCTTATGGGGACTTAATGTCCCCATAACGTGATAAATATCCGTTTTTTTTCCCTTATGGGGACCGGTTTCCTGGTCCCCATAAGGGAAAA